>JAOVVI020018165.1:0-10428 GCA_028571085.2 Nepenthes alata
TTAAAGAAATTTGTTATTTAAACATAATATGAATAGATTTAGAATATATGTTTTATAATATTTTTATGAAATAAAAATGAGATCATATGCATGTAAAATAATAATACTTTATATATGAAAATAATACATAACTAAATATTTAGAAAAATAACTACTCAAAAATATCAAAAAAAAGGATAAAACATAACGCAGAGTTTGAATACATTTAGAAAAAATCTGTTAAATTTCTCTTATTTTTCTCATTCTTTGACTTTTTCTATTTCCTTCTCTCTCATATTTCTATCTCTTCTCTCAAAAATCGTATAAGAATAACTAAAATTAACCAATGACCTTATTTATAAAAAATTAATGCATCTACACTGTCAAGTATGCATCAATTATCAAGGCAAAATTCATACTATACACGGGCATCCCTCAGGTGCCAGAATTATGTATTGAATATGCATGTGTTAAGTGCGCAATAGTTGTAATTAATTTGTCTAAAATGCATATAAATATCCTAGAAGTATTCTTCAAGTACAACCTCATGTCCAAAATGCGCATATTCGTGGGTCAAGTGGTTCAAGTGTTACTCATCCTCTCTTATTCCCATTGAATGATTAAATTGACCGAAAATCTCTATTAATTTTAATATTTTTATCAATTTAATCTAATTAATTATCATTAATGAATAAAGTTAAGATTCACACCTCACATTTCTCGTATTCTTATAAAAATTCTAGCTTCAAAAATTCACGTACATTGACGCGGGAAAAAATTTAAATATCTCTTTTGATGTCTTCTTCTATCTACCAGGTGGCTTCCACATAGGACTAATTTCTCCATAGACCTTCACTAATTAATTCACTTTCACTCAAAGTACTTGATATTTTCTCTCATAAATCTATACTATTTCTTCATTGTAGGATAAATCTTCATTAATCAACAATATATAAGAACAATAATATGCGACGGGTCGTCGATATATTTTTGAAGTATTTATACATGAAAAAATGTGAACATCCTCTAAACATCAAGAGATACCATTCAACAGAAATGTTCTTAAAAATACATGATCTTTGATATCAAAATTTAACACTGATCTTCTGCGACTAGAATAATTCTTTTGTTGACTCTGCCATATAAGACTCGATTCATATTTAATTAATTTGATATTATCAGTTTATTTTGAACTTATTTTGGATACATTGAAAATAATTATACAATATTAATTTAAAGAAGAAAGTAGTTTTAGCGCTTGAAGCACATCCCACTTTGATTATTCGTGAGCAAGCCATTTTTTATCGGGTGTTTTGAAATTTTGCTTTAGTTTTGTTAGGATTTGAGGATTTTTGTTTATTTTATAAAAATAAATAAATATTTTGAGATATTATGTTTAAATATAAAAATATTGAGTACCAATGGTGAAGAGCTCACGTCTTTCATGATCAATCAGGGGGCATATTATTACAAAGTTTTGCCCTTTAGTTTGAAAAATACAGGAAAGTCATACTAGAGGCTGTTGAATAAAATTTTCAAAGCACAAATTCGGCAGGAATCTGTAGGTATATAGATGACATGCTCATCAAAAGCGTAATAGCCGATGACCATATTTGTTACCTTGGTGAAGCTTTCAAGGTGCTCCGGCGTAACATATGAAATTAAAATTAACAAAGTGCGTGTTTGGAATAAGTTTTAAAAAGTTCATTGGATTTATCGTGTCTCACAAAGGGATCGAAGCGAACCCGGAGAAAATAAAAGCTATCATAAACGTGAATCCGCCTCGAACCACAAAAGAAGTCCAAAGGTTTAATCGAAAGACTCGCAACAGCCTTCCGGTTCCTAACAAAACCTCCAGAGACATATCTACCATTGTTCTGGGTCGAGGGAAGAACTAAGGCAAATGAACTCCAATGGATGGAAGACTATCAATCTGCCTTCCAAGAGCTGAAAAAATACCTCACCAACCCTCTTTTCTTCACTTTTATAAAAAAAGCTGAAGAATTATACCTCTATCTGGTAATATCCGACACGACACTAAACCTGGTCCTAGTTAGACAAGAATTCGTCACTTCGTTAGCAAAATTCTGATAGAAACCGAGACTCGTCACTCACATGCCAAAAGGATTTCCCTAGCCTAGTATACTCTATCAGAAAACTATGATCGTACTTTTAAGCTCACAAGATTATCGACTCATTGATTAGTCGCAAAAGTTTTCAGATGAATGATTAAATGGAAAATTGAATTGGGTGAGTTTGATATATAATTTCGACCACGGTCGACTATAAAAAGTCAAGCCCCCGGGGACTTTATAGTCAAAGCGACAACCCTAATTCTAAGTGACCTTGAGAAGCATGAGGACACCTATCACCACGAAGAGGCCTCGGTATGAATCTTGCACGTGGACAAGTTATCATCCCAATCAGGGAATGGAGCAGGCATAGTTCTGAGAACTCCGAATGAGTTAGAGATGAAATACTCTATGGCACTCAAATTTTTGGCCACTAATAACATAATTGATTACAAAGCCTTATTGGCCGAGCTCAAAATAGCAAAGGAATGTTTAGCAAAAAGCATGACCATTCGCGACGACTTGAACTTCATCATCAACCAAGTAATTTGGAATTTCTAAGCATCTATCCCATTGCTCACAAAATATCTAACTAGAGTAAAGGGCTTGGCCAAATCATTTGATAAAGTAGAAATATGCCACATCCCAAGGGAAGACAATTGAAAGTAGGATCAGCTAGTGAAAGCGGCAATGACTAGGAGACTCGAGCAATACACCAAAGAGATGAGGAAAACTCTCATTGCCTCGAGTGTAGAAGTTCTGAAAGAAGAGGTGCTTCAGATCTCAAATGACGATACTCAGATAACTCCATACAGAAGATACTTAAAGGAAGGCCTTCTACTAAAAAAACCTAGAAGACACCGAGCATATAAAAATGATAGCAAGATGGTACAACTTCATGGAAGAGAAACTGTATTGAAAAGGGTACTCCATCCCCTACAAGCGATGCTTGATGTCAGTAGAAGCTAACTATGCGTAGGAGGAAAGAATTTGGTGTTCAAAATTATGCAGCAGAGCTATTACTGGCCTACAATGAAAAGAGACAACATGAAGTTCATAAGGAAATATGTAAATTGTTAGATCTACCACAATGTCCCACATCGGCCGCACAAAGAACTCCAAACCCTACAATTGCCGTGGTCATTCGCTCAGTGGGGGCTCAAAATATTAGGCCCGTTACTTATTACATCAGGATAAAAAAAGTTCATCATAGTCAACATTAACTACTTTACAAAATGGGTAGAAGTCTCTCCAGTAACAAAAATAACCAAGCAAAGAATATGTATGCCCAAAATGCCTGATAAGTGCTTGTGCGGCGCTCATGTGCAATTCGAACAGACTAATGACACTTGAGCTATGCCTAATGCGGCATTGATACACGCTTGAGGGTTTGAGCAATGCCTTGTGTATGATTGTATGGCACTCATGTGCCGATTGGATTATTAATTGTTTGTGCGCACTATTTTTTGTTATTTTTGCAGGAAGAAAGATGAGAAGAGAGAGAAAGTGAAGAAAAAGAAGAGGAAGAAGTACTCGAGGAAGAGAAATTTAAAACTTTGTCTTATTAGATCAATCAAATCATAATGTTAAGGGAAGTATTTTATACCAATTCTTTAGTACATTTATGAGTTCTTTGATATTATCTACATTTTCTTGCTTTGTAGCCAATGCTCCAAAGTGGTTTGTAAGCATTGTGGCATACACCATCTAGGGAAACAATGCTAACGGCATTGTGGTGGAGAGGGCACTGTGCTAGAGCGATGCAGAGAACTTTTTGCTATCCCGAGCACACACAAATCTCACTGTGCCGAATGAATGCTACTGTCACCGAGGTTTTGCGGAGAGAAGAGTGGGTCACCTATTTTAATCAGAAGTTATCCGAATCGGAGGTAAGATCCCAAGAGTTCTCAAAGGTGAATGCTTAGGCTTTGATTCAAATCTCCCTGCTTAAGCAGTTGTTTCGTGATACACAACAGGAACTCACCACTCTTTGGAATGAAAACGCTTGGCTTGAGGGAGAGCTTCGACTTGGTGGACCACCCAGAGAAAGAAGGGGGGTCTGCGCCACATGCACCATGGGGCCCCGATCCTAGGATAGTCATAGTAGCGGTTGGCGTAGGCAACTCTTTGTACTTTCGTAGGCATTCAGATGCCCTAAGTATACTTATTGGATCTTTAATAAATCTACTTGATTGTTTCAATCATTGTCGCTAATGTATTTAATTGCGCGTTGATTCGCCTTTGTCCCGTACTAACTCTACTTTGTTAACTAAACGTAAACGAACGCATTTGTCCGGTTGTGCTCACACTTGGGAGGTTGTGGCAATGAGAAATTCTTTGCTAACTAGGCGTTGTAGCCATCGTTGCCAGGCTTAACCGGATGCAATCATCAGTTTTTGCTAGATCCTACAAGGAGGTCATGGCACGGGTATGAGTGAGCCTCACGTGGGTCAACTGGATTACGTGGCCACAGTTATCAGACTTGGACAAAGTCTAGACTGTAATCCGTATGTAACCAATTGTGCTCAGTTTTGTTAGAGGATGTTGTAACTTTTGTGCATCTGTCCTAGTCTACTGACCATTGTTGACCGGTAGTACTCATCACTTTGGAAGATAGTTGTCGCACGAATGTTGAGAAAGCCCCCAAGGTTTTAATGATTGCTGGATGGGAAGTCTGACTCTTCATCCGCAAGCACCCAAGGCTGTAATGTTTGACCTCATTCGGGTCGTTCGGGGAACACAACTGAGGATTCAAATCCGATCGTTTCTGGGTCGCTCGGTAAACAAGACCAAGATTTCAAATTTGATTGTCACTAGGTCGCTCAATTAATGAGACCGAAGTTTCAAACTGGGTTACACCCAGTTGGGGCATCAGATGAAGGAAGGTTTACCTAATTTAGGGATAGTCTAGGTCTTAAAATTTGATGCATGCACACAAACAATCGAATGATTGGCATATCAAATAGAACAATTAATGAATGATGTTCAAGCACTGCACATGGCGGGAAATCATCAGCGGCTCCTCTTGGGACGGAGGGCGCACTAATCCCGTGGGACCATCCTTCTGATCTGGGATCATAACTTGAACATCCCATCACAAAGGTTGTCGAGGCTAGGAATGGTCCTCTCAAGGAGGGTTTACGCCCATAGCCTCTACACTCCGAAGGATTAGGTCCGTCATGCTGAATCGGATGCCTGATTTTGGATGTTTGGCTCTCATTATTGATATTCGACCCGTAGGTACTGAGGGAGTAACCTCGCTCAGCCCGTAGGCAGTGTCTTCCAGCATAAAATGTCACATGCAATTGGTTAAGGACTATACAACTCCCAAGGGCATTCCAGCCTGCTGCTTACGGTATGTTGGGAACCCACGAGGCCTTGGAAGCTCGAGAAAGCATAGGTATGATCCACGTAGAGCACATGTTCAAAACTTTCATTGCAGGGCTTTAGGTTTGGTTCCTTGATACCGTGAGGAAATGGTGACGACAAAATGCCCGACATGAACAGTGGCCTTGTTAGGTTGGCAAAGTGGCTACTAGTGTTGCATGAATCTTCATCCTAGGCAGGGGGCCACCTATCGTCATGAGAGTGGTGTGAATTACACTGCTCCAAGCTTTCATTCCATATCTTAGGATTCGGATGGCCCTTCGACCGCAGTTAGGCCCTGTCGCTCATGGTTGCTCGGACCTTGTGGTCATCAGGCCAATAGATATTCTGAGGAGGCTATCCCTCTCTCCAATCTCTCCTTTGGGACGCTGAGGTTTGGGAGTTGGAAGGTGAATGCCTCAGCTTGTATTTTAACACAAATACAAATGATCTAGGGCCACGTAGGGCACAAGCCTCTCTAGGCGGTGAGCGTCTGCACATTTAGGGAAATCCGTCTATCCCGATCACTACCGGCGGAGGAGTGTTGGCCACGGGAGGTGATGTCTATTGTAGGTACACCAGCTCATGCCCCCCGGCATTGGCCATATCTACTCTTATGAGAATGTAGTCAGACTTTTTAGTCATTCTCACAGACTGCGCCAGTAATGAGTTCCTAGATCCGGATTACCAAACGTGTTAGGGTGCCACTTTATCCTAGGGGTTGAGCTGAAACGGGTCCAATCCTCGTTACTTCGAACAAGAAACTTACAGCACACAACTAACAAATGAGAGGTCAAAAAACAGCAGGTTTTCCTTTCCGATGTATCATCTGATACTCAAGTTAGAAATCTTTTTCAGATAGATAGAAAGATAGGAGAATGTATAAAACATGATGTGCACATGCATGCATTTGGGAGATTGTGTGTACGTAGAAGACTGAGCTTCGATGGTATGCTTCATTCAGGAGGAGCTTGGAGATGGACGATTGAGCTTCGGTGAATGCGTTCGATTGGGAACTAGCTTTGAGATAAAAAATTGAGTTCCAATGAGTACGCTTGGATGAAGAATAGCATAGAGATAGAGGACTAAGTTTTGACAGTGCACTCAGTAGAGAGCATCTTAGAGATGAAGGATTCGACTTCGATAGTACGCTTGATAGGGAGCGACTTGGTGGCGTGTTATCGCATCAAGAGTTTGAGGTTTTGGAAAGCACCTCGAAGTCTGGCCTTCTTAGAGATGGTTTTCTCAATCAAAAGTCCCCCCTCCTCCGTAAAAGTAAAGGGTGTTTATAACATTGGAGCTAGTGTGGTCTTCCTTGGGCCTCGCGACTGACATCGGCTGCCCTAGCAAATTCGTGAGCTATTTCAACGTTCACGGGGACCTACTATGGAAATCGCTGCTCTTTAGAAATATTCTATCCTTTGCTAGGGCAATCATAGAGGGCACCACGTGGCAAGTGCAACCCTACACAATATTTTAAAAAAATTTATTGAACAGCGATTATGGCAAGTGTTGCCTATGAATTGTTACTATACTGTTCGTTGGCTGATGAGCTGGTAAGGTTTCCACGGATCAGCCCTAATTGCCTGTTTATCGTTGAATGGTACCGGGTCATATTTCCTCGGTCGGTCTCAGTGCTTGCTGGACCTTAGGCTAAGGGGGTGTCATACTAGGCTTCCTTTTCTTGGGGCATTGGACTCGAAGGAGTTTCTGCTAGACTGTGGCTTCCGAGATGCTCTTCCATTACAGGTCTGATTCCAAGTCAGCCCATCGATTATCAGATCCCCACGTAGCAATATCATTCAATGCAATATTATTCATTCACTCCCCACGTAGCCAAAGAACATACTTCCCCGATTATTTTTGCAGAAAACCGCCAATCATACAGCCAAATGCTATACAAAAACCACACTATGTGACAAGATGTAGAACTCACTACCACACACTAAGCAAGAGAGAGGGATGGCCATAGCTTTTTAGTTTCGAGGCAATCAAAGCTAATTTGTTAAGGGTGTTAAAATGAACTTTATAAAGTTAGGATTGCCCTAAAATTCAAGAAAAAAATACTATATAGGACAAATAATAGTGGCATCTCATCGGTCCATCCATCATATTTAAACAATTTTGTTTACCATAAAAAAATGTTAGAACATAAAATTATTGTAAAATATGAAATAATAATGTGTTGTCATTTAAATGATAAGTCACAAAGAGAGATATGTAGACTTAAATACCTTTCTATTGAGTATATGAGCATTAAAATTGAAAATTTTGGCTATTGTTTTTTTCCTCAAACTCTACTAAACTATTGAACTTTCCCAACGGAACCATATGGCAATTTCAGATTTGGGCTCCTTCATCCTCATATATCAATTAGGACTTACCCAAAAAATACAAGAATTGTTATTGGCCCAATAAATATTTATCTAATTAAATGTTACATGAGGTAAAATATATGGACAGGAGGAGCATAAAATAAGAACTCATACAAGTTCAATGTGAAACACAATTTTTTAAAGCATATGTCTTGTGCTATGTTGAAAATTGCTCAAATTTTTCATGATTGAAACAAACAGGGCTGACAGTTCCTCAAAAAATACAAAGCATGAATAGATCATCATTTTGATGCATGAAACCAAACAAACAAACAACTCATTGAAATTGACAATAGATATTTATCCACTCCATAGTATTTAGCCATGTAACAGAAGTTTAGGTTGTGCTAGTAATACCAAGTCTTAATGAATCCAAAAATAAGATGGTTGTTCCTCTTTCTTAAGGAATATTTTCAATAATCAAAATACCTTATTGGTAATCTCTTTTTAGTTTGTCCACTTATCATATTAGGCCTCATATTTTCCCACATTTGAACAAGTTTGAGGGAGGTTTGAAGTCTAGTTTTCAAGGAAAAATATACACCACATAAGACAAAACAAACTCACATGAGGCAAGCGAAACAACAACCAATTCATCCAAAAGTTCTTGACTTTAATTTTCTGGCTTAGTTTTTTCCATCAAAATCTACTTACTTTTTTTGTTATATATTTTACAAATCATGTCAGAAAATTAAAAATCTGGAGAAGCTAAAGTCCTAATGGCCGATATCTTTAAGAAATGAACCCAAACTCGGTATCAAATTAAGAGCACATGTAGATGGCAATATCACATGGCAGTGCTACGTGGAAATAGCAATTAAACATTTTAACCGTTTTTAGTTAGTTTATCAAACAACGAAAAATCCTACTAAAAATCGCCAACTGTAATAAGTGACAAAATCACAAATAACCCAAGCATACACAATTGTTTGGAAGAGATTATGATCTAAACTAAAGTAACTTCTATTGTAGTAAGAAAAAATACAAAATAAGACAACCTTAATTTTTTTTTTTGGTAAATCTTAATTTTTGTTTAGTGCATAAAAGGCAATCACTATGACTCGACTTTCGTACTATTATTGTGAATTTTGATTGAATTTGTTAGTGCAAAATAAATCAAATAAAAGATTTCATTATACACAGCAAATAATTCGCATATACCTAATTGCATTTGCAAGGGATAAATATATAACTTCAAAAAAAATAACATTGTTCTAAATTAATTACAAATTTTATACAATAAAATACATTCAGCTGTCATAATAATATATGTATATAGTTATTATCCCTAATCCTATACGATAGAGACGAATGAATACAATTATTTCTAGCTACAAAGAATCGATAGCTGAGAAATTAACTCAAGGAACAAAAGATCCATGAATCAATTGCTCCAATTATGCTAAAATTTCAGACGATCATAAAGCATTTGAATCTATTGAATTTTCATGTTTTAGAAATTGATGATATGCCTGAAACACTAATTTAAAAGTAATAAATTGTAAAAATAGAAATAGAATTACCCGAAAATGCCTACAAGAAACATCATAATCTTACCAATATGGAATGTCCGATTCGCCATTTTCACCAAAAACCAGGGAAAAAGAAAACTTGTCGAAACCATGAACAAAGCAATCAAAAGGTGCACAAAACGAAAACAAGAGAAGGGTCAGACAAAGACAAAGGATTTTAAAAATCAGAATAAATTAAAAGAAACCTAAATAGATGAGAAAAAAAAAGGGAGGGCGTACCTAAACGAGCATAGTTGACCGCCTTGTCCACATTAAAGAAATGGAATTATCAAGATTGTTGGGCGTTCGATCTTTCATCCTTTCGGTAATAAAGAAACAGAGATGGAGAGAGATTGTTTCACGGTGAGAATCATGCAGTGTTCGATTTGCTGTTCGCATTTGAAGTAATCAATAATTGAGAATCACAGAGATGGAGAGAGATTGTTTCATGCTTTACAAATTGATGATATGCTTGAAACACTAATTTAATAATAATAAATGGTAAATATAGAGGCATAATTACCCGGAAATGCCTACAAGTAACATCATAATCTCACCAATATGGAATCATTTATTTTCCATTTTCAGCAAAAACCATGGACAAAAAAAACTTGTCAAAATCCTGAAGCACGAAGTAATTAAAAGGTGCTCAAAACGAAAACAAGAGAAAGGTCAGACAGAGACTAAGGGTTTTAAAAATCAGTTAGTAAATAAATTAAAAGAACCCTAATTATATGAGGAAAAAAAAGAAAGGGAGTACCTGAACGAGCATAGTTGACCGCCTTGTCCACATTAATGAAATGGAATTATCAAGATTGTTGGGCGTTCGATCTTTCATCCTTTCGGTAATAAAGAAAGAGAGATGGAGAGAGAGATTTCTTCACGGTAAGAATCATGCGGTGATCGATTTGCTCTTTGCATTTGAAGTAATCAATAACCAAAACACTGAGCCTTTAGCATCAACATTGAAACATTAGAAGTGCCTTTGCGGGGTCAGATCTGGCTTGTCTCCAAAATCCCAGATCAAACAGCATCGGGAGTACCCTCGACGTTTTCTCTGCTTGACGGCAATATCAAAACTCTGAGCCTTAAGCATCGTCATTGAAATATTAGAAGTGCCTTTGC
>JAOVVI020018168.1:0-10428 GCA_028571085.2 Nepenthes alata
CTTAAAACAACACTCTTTAAAAAGTCATCAGTTTGTCAAATTCAATGAATGTTTGGATATAATTTGAAGGATGGTACAAATATAAATCCTTAATGACGATGTTGTATATAAAGAAAAAATTTTATTGCCAATAGCAATCAAAAAGGAAAAGTTTTGAGAAACATTTAAATTAGTTTAATTGGGCCTCATAGCAAATATTGTCGCTTGATGATAATATCAAGAATGAAGACAAGCGGTTGGTATTATTGACTTCTTTATCAATTTCGTGCAATTATGTTGTTATGACGCTATTATTTGGGGGAGAACATTCTAGTCTTTATGATGACATTGTTTTCTTACTTATAAACAAATCTAACTGGATGAGAAATTATAATATTTCAAGAAAGTTTGGAGCCTCAGTGCTAATTGGCAATTGGAGGCACAGAAGATTGGTAGTAAATTGGAGAAAAGTAATAGGTGATCCATCCTTAAGAATAACAAATGCTTTTATTATGTTAAGAATGGTTACATGAAGGAAGATTAATTCAAAAGGAAACAATTTTCAAGGACATATGGACAATTTTGAAGTTAAGCTATCAAACCGACTAATGTATTGATTTTTTTACGGTTTTACAAATTATTAATAATTATCTCATTTTATAGCCGTATGTTTTAATATGTATAAAAGTTTGAAGGAATCTCTACAAAAGTTAAGAAGTTCTTTTCTTTTCTTCTAGAGTGAAGAAAACTAAGAAGAAGTATTAAGAATAAGTGTAAAGCTTCCATACAAAATTTTGAAAAGGAATAAAAAACTAGACCAATGATCTTTTCAGAGCGTAACATTCATTGAAATACCTTTGGATATTGTAGAAGAAAATTACATATGGTTTTTGGCCCTGTTTACTAGAATGATAGGTAGTACCACCCACCTCTAAATATAAAAGGAGGTTATACCTTAGATTGTGAAGAATATCACAATCTGTCCATCTCGTGGTGTTATACGAGGTTAGGTCTTAGATTGTGGGGACTAGCACAATCCTTTTTTTGATTTGCCTGCTCTTTTAGCTGGTAGGGTCTACTAACTCTAATCCCTTAAGAAAAAATAAGAAAAAATATTTTCAGCATTATTTAAAAGAAAGGTTAAGAAAAGCACAAGACAATAAATTAGAAAGAAAATTGCTTAAAAATTCTGATTATGTTTTAAGTTATCATACTCTATGATGATTCCTATTCTTATTATTATTGTATTTTAAGTAAAAAGATTGCAAGGTCATTGCTATATTATGCATTGTTAAGTATTTAGCTCACTCATTTGCTATTTTTCTTAACCCCTTAGATTTTATTTTGATAAGCAATTAAATTGTATTAAAAATAAAAGAAAATATAACGCCTATGTTCTATTCTAAGTGTTTTGTCGACTTGAAGGTGGAACACAGTAGCAAGGACAACCACAATGCTCCATGACACAGGTCATGAAAGAATAAAAAGACAATCAAAACATCATGGATCATATGACACAAGAGTAATATCTCCCACTTAGTCGTCTAAATATCAGATCGGCAACATACTCCAAACACAGGATCAATCATGCTAGATGATGTCCATTCCTCCCATGCCGAGAACATGGGGGAGAAGGAACAAGGTTGCCCAGTTTGCCCCGTTGAACCAGTTTGTCAATGGACCCAATAGAAGATGGAGCCAGCAACAAATCCAGGCTGCCCAAACCAGGAACGAGAGAGTGTAGGAATTCGGTATGCCTATAAGAGCCATACCATCCTGAGCCACACAACTAACAAACTTAGCCATACCCCTCAATGTAATCGGGAAAAACAGTCCGCGCAGAGCTCCAGGCGTCCCATTCTGGGAACGAGGGAGAGAATGAACTGGTATGCCCATTAGGGCCAAATCACCCGTGTCAGCCAAACTGGGCATCCCAACGAGTAGACCAAGTCCAATCCATAAGCCGTCCATCTCGTCCAAAGGGTAGCTGTCCAACCCAACCAGTCTACCAGTCAAGCCGTACCAAACAAAAGGTAGCCACCCAGATCAACCAGCCAGCCAAACTGACCCTCAAAGTTTTTTTTAGGGGGGGAATTGGCAAAGGGGCGCAACCTGCCAAGGCAACAAACCGGGTAGGCTAGCATACCAGCTCGGAGAGTAGAAGGAAGCGGCCTAAATTCCACATATAACAGGCAAGGGGCTAAGCGCAGAATGCCACCTCAGCAGCCCAACATTGCAAACCATCCCGCCAACTTTGTAAATCGGGCAAAGGAACCACCTTAGGGAGAAGAAGAGCAAGTTGCCAATCCAGCAATCTAACACAATCCATCCCATGAAAACCATCCGCATTCCGGGAATTCCACACCTGGCATACCTTTTTGAGCTCCAAATCCCATCAACCTAGGCATACCATTTCGGGAGAGTAGAGAAGGGATGTCCTTTTCAGGATTCTAGCAAACCGGCAATTAAAGTTGCAAACTGGGACAATCCTCCATTCCTGCTAAACCCCATACCTGCCAAAAAACCAATCCAAGCAACCAGGTATGGATAAAATATAACAGCCGGAATATTTTTTTTTTTTTGTTGCTGCAAACCGGGCAATATGCCATCTGCAGTAGGCACACTAACGCAAACTGGTCAAAACCCAAAGCCCGCCAAATGAAACCTGGCATGGGAAAGCAAAATAGCCAGAATGCACAAACCACCCTTACCCTCTAGCCAAATTGGCTCTCAGCCGACTTTCAGGCTGACACTTTTGCCTGAGGATCCCTTAGAGTTCTTAGAAGCAGATTTTCGCTGTCTCCAAGACTTGGCTTATTTCCAAGTTCCATATTACTTGGAAGGAGAATGATTGGAATACACATCATTAACTTTTCTGTCAGACAGCTGCTATGAGCACTTGGAGGCATCAGGGGATTCAAGAAGGCTCACTGTCGGGGCAGAGTCATCAATTATATGGAGGCCCGCCACTAATTCATCTAGATCGCTAAAGTTATAATTCGGGAATTCAATTTTTGTTTTCAGCAGAATAGCTAGAAAACCAAAAACTACCTTCTTCCCATTAGGTGATAAGGAAGCAATGTGTGGTTAAGTAGTTTTAGCTACCACCAATAATCTGATGGCTTCAAATAATGCACCTGAAGATTGTCCTAATCCACCCCAGCCAGAGGAGAGGATGATTTGAACTCATCCCTTGTATCTTCAGTTACAGCTAGCCAACAACTTTCCATGAAATCATGCACAATGTGCCTTTGTTCTGGAGTGAAGGAATCAAGATATTTCTTAGTAGCTTTTGCCTCTAGTAACATCCGAAGGGCATGAAGCATTGGATCGTGAAAATCATCCTCATCTGCCACAACCTCCTCAACCTGAGCAGAAGCAGTCATGGGACTGCTAACTAGGACTTGTTGGTTGTCCGAAGCCGGCTGAATCTGCATCTTCCTAGGAGCATCCTGTGCCCAACCCATTCGTACGCCATCCAATGCACCCCTTTGGCTGACAGGATCAGGCCCATCATGCGGGCAGCCTTAAGGCTCAGGTGCAAGGGTTCAAAATCATCCAGAGCTTACTTACAGGAGAGTTTAATGATAAAATTGGGTGTTGAGTCACAAAATTCTGCACTATAGACAGAGGGCTCCTCACTCGAGAAGCGAGTCTCATGTACTACCACGGCCAGAGTCGAGGCATGTATGGGGTTATCGGCCAGGAAATGATGGTTGTCTGTATCAGTAGGTAGATGAGCTGCAACTTAGTATCCATTGGCAGTAGAGGGATCTGACTCAAAGCCCTTTTGATCACCTAGTTTAGGCTATGAAACATCCTGCAATAGGATGGAAAGAGCAGTATCAGTGTCATTAGATGCCACATCTTGAGATTTGTCCTTATCAGCATAACCATAGGAAGCTTGTGATCCATGAGAACAACCAAGGCCTCACGTGGAGCAGTTGTAGGGTTAGGCAGGCAAGAACTGGACACATTAACAACCAAGGGATTTGCACCCGAATTTAAGGTATTATACAAAGGAGCCAGCATGGGTGGGGAAGCAGGTTTAGCCCCCCTGGTTGGCTTGGAAATCCTTTTTGGCATGCATTGAGTAGCATTATGACCGATTTTCTTACAGTTAGCACAATGGGGCGGCTTCCAATGGTACTTGACCTCTACCTCAACCACCCTGGCCGAACCTGCTTTAGATTCTTTACCACAGTTCAATCTGATTTTTGCGGGAAGTGGACTATCACCAACCACCTCAACACAAATACATGCGTATTGCACATGCTCCATGCTCGATGTATTGGAATCCAACAGGATAGGTTTGCCTATCCCACTAGCAATCCAACTAAGGCCTAAAGGGGTCCAAAATTTAATTTGGGCCATTAATCAATATAATCCAAATCGAAAAATTTTTGTGATTCTCTTTAGACAAAGATATGCCCATAGTCCATCGTTTTAGGAAGAGAGTTTTCCTACCAAATGCCCAAGCACCACTAGCCAAACAAGAGTTCAACTGAGCTACATACGCAAATCAAAAGAAGAAAAAGTAATTTTCATCCCCGGCAACATGAAAGATACCAAAACGAGCCTAAATTTTCTGAGCAATGGTATTCACAGCCGAAAAATGTAATGCCTTATCGATGAAATACCCAACAAGCATCACCTCCTACCAGTTCAGGCTCTGCTGAATAATATCAGCAGGAGGAGAAATGGTAACTACTTCCCTATCCACTAATAGGGGAGGAAAATATTTAAGCTGAGTACAAGGGCCACAACCTTTGTTCTGAACAATAGTAGCCTAAGAGGCCTAGGGAACGATTGCGAAGAAACAGAGTTAGCAGCAGGGGTAGATGAAACAACATTGGACTGAAGACCAAGGTTCTGAGATGACACACTCCTGCGCTCATTTGCCAAATCTCCAGCTGGGCCAGGGGACATGGCATGTTGCGTCAACTGGGGGCTGTTGTGCAGTTCCATCGGCTTCAAACTCTTTAAGAAAGATGCATCTGGGGCAGGGGAGTGTGATAACTCATCCCTCTTCAACAAGAGATAAGTATGAGAGGATTGGGCTAGGGATTTAGCAGCGACTTCCTTCGGAGGAGAAGCAAAGGGGAGAAAGGGAGGAGAAGAAGAAGGCCAGGGAGGACTAGACGGTGCCTCAAGGGGACTGGCCATGACCGTCACCGACACAAACGTAAGCAGCGTCAACCCAAAGTCCCTCGTAAAATTTAAATATATAGTGAAGCTAGTGGAGGATGAGTCAACATTATGAATGTTAGCATAGAACTCTTGGACAAGTGGGAGCGAGGGAGCAATAATGTTACTAAGCATAAGCTCCCAATTCCACAGAGTGAAGGCAGAAGAAATGGAAGTATTAAGAAAAGTGAGATTGACTTCTATCTCAAGGGTCAATTGGTGATGCCTCATATGGCAGGAAAATAGATCCTTTATAGAGGAATTGATAAATTAAGTAGTTTTATGAGCTGGACCCACACATGGCTTCTTTGTAGCTTGTTTCTTGGTGTGGCCAATCTAAAAAGAAACATAAAAAACCATAACATGCAAAGAACAATTAATATAGCCTTAGTTTGTATTATGAAAGTAAAATGCGCCTACATTCAATGATTGTACATCTGACAATAACATAAGGCTAATGATTGTACATCCCACTATAACATAAGGCTCAACTGTTCACATCCCTTTTAACTCCAACACAAAACATTAAGCACCTAGGCATTTGAAACACAAACTCCATTACCTAATGCATGACAACGCAAACCACTAACTAGTGAGAGACACAAGCTGCATGCCCCAATAGTACACAATCTTACCGAAACTTCAAAACAATGCACAAATGCTAAAGAAAACTACAACTAGGCAATTATTATGTAAAAGCCTCAACAAAATTTTAGACTAGGATCAACAAAAGTAAACCACACATACAAGACATAGAACAAAAGCCTTATGTTACAATGGTGGAAATCTTGGCCAATGAAAGAAGGAGAAATGACAAATCACCTTAAATCTTAACAAGAGGAAGGAGAAATCACCAAAAACCTTGAGAAATTGAGTAGAATGGTGTGGTAGATGAACAGTGAGTGAGAGGAACGTAGATAAAAGTGAGAGATGCACACAATAGTATGAGGGGATTAAAGGAAGGTGGTTTTAACATGCATGTGCATGATACTCGAAATTTTATTAGAACCTTTTAGTCCAATAAGATACTCAAAATTTTTTAATTTATAAAGGGGGTATCTAACTTGGATAAGACTAGTATTGAGTTAATTTATAGTTTTAACACAGTGTTGTCAGCTTACATAGACCCACATATGTGGCCAAGTCTTCAATCAACATAGAGAAGAAGGGCAGCTGGGAAACAACACATTTGTATATGTAACCTTTTTAAATAGATCAAGGTAGGCCAACAAGTAGACTAATGTCACAAGTGACATGTGCAAAACTTGACCCATTGGTGCTGACCCTAGAGTTTGCCTAAATGGAACTTTTCAGTATACAAAACCCTTTTGTTTTCATAAATAAAATGACAATACAAAACAATTATGAATTGTAGACAACCCAAGGACTAGTGCAGATACCAATGACCCTTCTCAAAGTTTCAAATTTGAGTCCGTCCAAAGATTTAGTTAAGGGTTTCACTAATTGATTTTCAGTAGAGAGATGTTTTAAAGCAATAAACAAGGGCTCAACAAAATCATGAATGAAATGATGCTTGATATCTATGTTTTTGATGCGTAAGTACTTAATAGGATTTTTTAAAACATTAATAGTACTTGTACTGTCACGATAACCATGGTTCCCTATTCAAATCTATAATCGCAAAGTATTTGCTTCATATGAAATAATTGAGTGCAACGACTACCAGTTGCAATGTATTTAGCTTCTACAGTAGATAGCGAAATACTATTTTGTTTTTTGCTCATTTATGAGATAAGATTCATACCCATATAGAAGCATCCCTTAGAAGTGATCTTTCAATCATCAGCATTTCAGCCAAATTAACATCGAAATAGCTAGCAAGATTGAGGTTAGAGTCCTCAGAGTACCGGATGTCATACTTTGTGGTGCCATTAACATATCTCATGATGTGTTCTATAACACTTAGATGAGACCCTTTAAAAGCCGCTTGAATCTAGCTCAAATACCCCCACTAAAAATTATCTAGTCTATTTGAAATCTAATACAAAAGACTACCTATCGTACTCCGATACAAAGTTTGATTAACAAATTTTCCCTATGGATCATGGCCTAGGATAACATTCGTGCTCATAGGTGTTCTAGTGTTCTTTTTGTTAGCAAGGGCAAACTTCTTGACAAAATCTTTTGTGCATTTAAGCTAAAAGATAAAGAATCTATTAGTTAGTTATTTTACATGCATTTAAAGAAAACAATTTAATTTGCCGATATTTCAAATTCATTTTTCATTTAATCAGCAAACTCAAGTGCAAGGGATTCATTAGAAGAGCCAAAACTAATATCATTAACATACACTCAAGCAAAAAGTAAGAGTCCATTACAAGTTTTGATATATAGTCGTTTAGAGCTTTTTTCAACAATATAAGTCATGAGTCAATCATACTAAGTTCTAAAGGCTTGTTTCAATTTATATAGAGCTTCTTTCAACTTGAAGATATGGTGGGGGTATTTTGGGTTGATGAATTACTTAGGCTGTTCAGTAAAAGCTTCTTCTTATAAAATGCCCTTCCGTAAAGTACTCTTAACATCTATTAGATACAACTGATATCCCAGATAATAAGCCACAGAGATAAGAATATGAATGGTATGAATGGACTCTATGCGAGCAATTAGAATGAATGTCTCTGCAAAGTCAATGCCCTACCCTTGTCTATAACCCTTAGCAATAGTACGAGCTTTGTTTCTAATTGTAGTCCAATTTTTATTAGTTTTATTCTTAAAAATTCATTTGTTTCCAATGATACGTGCATTTTTAGATCTAGTAACTAACACAAAAATATTATTTCTTACAAATTGATTCTAACTCTTCGAGTATGGCAGTAACCAAAACTCATCAAGAAGTCCTTCCTCACACTTTCTTGGTTCTACTTGGAAAACATAACTAGTAAAACCAATTTGATTCAACACTCTCCTTCCCAATTTCATTCCCTAATCAAGATCACCAATGACAAGATCTTTTAGGTGATTCAAATTAATTCTAGAAGATGCTTCTTCTCTTTGAATACCATAATTTTATTTAGTTCAAATATCTCACCATTAGATTCTCTAATGTTCTCATTAGTGTCATCATTTCAAGATTTAAATCGCCCTAAATTTCATCATCTTCATTGTGGTCATCAACAACAATATTGATGGGTTCCGTAACAATTTGAGTGCGAAGATCATAGACTCTAAATGCATGACTAGTTTGTGAGTATCCTAGGAAAAAATTCTCATCCCTCTTTCCATCAAACTTTCCTAGTTTCATTCTATTTTAGGGTGATGTGTGCAGAGAGTTCTCATTTTATTCCTTCATTATTATTGAAGCTTTTTGTGATGTACCGTATTATCAATCAAAAATTCAGCAGAGTTTTGACTATAATACGGATATCAGTCGAATATAAAATCTATAAATACCCTGTGATACATACAAAATTTCACACAAACACCAATACAGGATCCAAAAGAGATTTTTCCACGTCACATAAGCTACAACAACACATAACTCTGCACTCCATGTTAGAATAGGGAGATGCCACTAAGCCCCAGAGCACCCTTCAAAAATCTGCGGAAGCAAATTAAAGATTAACAATATCGTAATCTAACTGAACATCTCACTATTGCTAATCTACTGACAAAAAGAAAAACAAAATATATATAATCTTTTTGTTCCTAAAAAAATTATAAAATATAATTCTCCAAAGCACAAAAACATCATCTCCATGCCTAAACTAGGTGCTGACTCCTACTCCTCTTCAGGCAGGAATTCGTGCTGATCATCTAAGGGGATAACAAAATAGTAATGAGTGAACTAAAACTTAGCAAGACACAATATAACAAGGCACATGCAAGATTTTATTTCCAAACATAATAATGCAAGCAAGAAGGAAAAGAGATTAATAAGTGGCCATGCATCAAGAATATAGGAATATGCTTCTATGATTGTTTCCAAGTTTTTCAATCCCTTTTTTCCTTTTTTATCTTCTTAGTTATCACATTTTATTAGAGACTTATTTCGTTTGGGGGCCAAGAGCTAGTAGGTCTTACTTACTAAATGAGTAAATAGTCGTAGCCTAGATTGTGCTTGCTCCTACACAAGCAAAAGCCATCTCCTCCTACTCATGACCCAGAGGCAGGACGTTTACATATAATCCCTATAGACGAGACCAATAGCCATAATGCAGATCCAAAATAGATAACAACCTTCCACTATAACATACTAAGGCATGCTTACGAATATCATCTGCTATAAAATACTGTCAGGATACATGATCAGAGTAATCCTTAAGTTTTCATTGTAATATTTATGACATGTCAAAGTTTATTATCCGTAATCCTTTATCCAAGTTCTTAGTTCCTTATTTCATTAGAAAATTCTATTCTTAAGAATAAAATCATTCGTTCCCACTCTGTTGGAAAACGTTTCATAAGCCAATCAGTTCATAAGTCTATTACTTAATTACATAATTTTTTCGTCTTCAAATTTCCTTCTATAAGAATATTTTGATACAGATTTTCATATTCTGTGTGACTTTAGATCCTCACGTGTTAATAATTTCAGGCATAAATTATTTGAAATTTCAAAGAACTAGAAATATCTTCCCAGCAGTTCGTATCATGATTACGTAGCATACAAAATTAACATATTCATAAATTATAAAATTAAATGCAATTCAATCACATTTATAACTCTGGGTTTAATGTCCTATGTCAAATTTATGCATAAGTTTCACGGGGGATCAGTCGGAAGGTGCAGGGCGCGGGGCATGGGGCGTGGGTTAGGGTTCCGATGTGCGTAAACCGCACCAAATGCAGAAATTTGGTCACCAAATTGATGGAATTTCATGCCCAAGTCGTGGGTTTCGATTATCTAGAGTCAAATCATGTATAAAATAAGAAATAAATGGTAAATTTGGTCCGGGCGCAGGTTAGGGTTCCGGGGTACGAAAAAATGTTCAAATCTCGCTAAACGGATATGAAATCGAAGTATGTTCACTCTTGGGATATGGGTAATACGAATACAAGTTTAATAGGGTATCAGAATAAGGATACCCGAAGAAAAACGAGATAAAAGTGTGAATAAATGAGAGAAAATGGTATGAGTATACTTGTCTCGACCTGATTTATCACTTTTGTAACCAGTACTAACTTGGAATTGGACCCAGGGACCTTGAATTTTCTTCCTCTCTCTTCTCCTTGCGCTCTCTCTCTCTTCGAACAAACAGTTGAAAAATGAGGGGAAAAAGTGCCCACAGCGCTTTTATT
>JAOVVI020018169.1:0-10427 GCA_028571085.2 Nepenthes alata
TCTTCTCATCTTCAGATATTTCAAAATCAGAGTTCCGTTCTCGTCTTTCACTCCGGCTGGAGGATCCTTCAAAGCCTGCAAGAATCCAAAATTTCATTAGCTTCCAGTAACTAGTAACTTGCTTGAAAGAGCTAATTTGCCAATTTGCAGATTACAGTTTTCTCTAATCCAGAACTATGTTTTTCATGATACAGCCAGCTTGTAACCCTCCCCTAGTACCCACCAATTGTAGAAATGTACTTTATTCCGAGAAAAATTATTCAAGAAAAGATAAAATAAGGGCCATTGTGAAATCCTAACAACGTGATGGGTAAGCTTCTATGTAGAGATGTAATACTATGTTTGGAAAAATTGGAATACAGGTTTCCTTTTGCCAACTTATTCTAAACTCAAAAATTCTAAAAGTTGTTTTTCAAAGCATTGTGTTCATCTCAGAAACACCTTCATTCACCCTTAAGGGACATTATCACCAAAGACAAAATCCCCTCCCCATAGGTTTAAAACACAGGCCACAACGTTAACCACAACAATTATGATACAGCTATGACACAACAATGACCCTTATATTTGCTAAGGATATGACAAAAATGACCCTCACTGCCTCACCTTCCCTCTCTCCATCTCACTCAGGAAATCCAATTCTTAGATTCCTCCCCCTCACTAGAATTCAGAAACACCTTGCGTGCACCATATAAACATAAAAAATGATCGTCTACATTCCCCGTATTGGACTGCAAAGACAAAACTATCCCTCCCTTCCTTCCTCTATCTCCCAGCATTAAAATTCACATGTTGATGCTGTCACTGTGGGCTTCATCACTACCAATGTAGGAGTCTCTATGAGATTTTCTAGGGCACTGGAGTATGTGAAGCACGTCCTACCATTAGGTCGTAATAAAGTTGAATCTAAGTGCTTTAACAATTGATGGAAATGTACTATTGTGAATGTTGGGATTATTCTGTCTACTAAAAATCTCATAAATTATTAGAAACTATAAGGATCACCATGGCATCACGCCTAGTGTTGTCTTAGTGCACAAGGGGGACCAGATAACATCTAAGTATGATAGAGGTTGGGCAGTGGACAACATAAAATTTACATGCTGCTGATAGGTCAAGTGAACACTACCCAATGAGGGCCCAAGAGCCTGGCACTACAAATAGGTGTTGGAATACAGATACTACCTCAAGTATGCACTTGAATTGCTACCTTATTTTATTCTAGAGGCGATAATGCTAAATGTTTCTAGCCGACAAAGAGATAGTGACACAGTAAGCACATAATGGAATGAAACCATGCTGCTTAGGGCGTGAGATCAAGGTTTATGAATATTGTCACTTGTCAAAACATATGGGTTCACAACACGTCCATATGCTCAGGTGACAAAGATGCATTATGTAGAGGGTCACTATAGTGTCTAGACCACTACTTAAGAAAGGGCAAGGGAGTGCAAGTGTCAGGGCCAACTTGTCACAGACACAAAGGGTACAATCCGGTGAGCTAGTGATTCACCAAAAATGGTTTGGAGCATGGATGAAAATATCAGTTTTGGGATCAGACATATCGAACAAAAGGTATCTATTAATTTCATAGAAGCAAATCACGAACAAAATGAGGAGGAAAACAGAATTTTCTCTCTTTGTTTTGAGGTTCTTGTATTAAGCAGTGAATGCAAAAATTAGAAAAGTCAATTACAGATTACATACAAAAGAGTGTATAAATTCTAGCTAAACTGATCCTAACCATCCACTAATACTTAATCATAACACGAATTCATTAAGAGAATTTCTTTTAGTTACCAGATACAAAAGATGACAACTTTCTTGTAATAGAAGAGTGACCTGTGTGACATCATGTTCCACCAATAAGATGCATGTGTTAAACAAAAGACTGATAACTGATCTCCAAATAAGCCTGTTCTTCTGATGTGCAATTGAGCTTGCACGTGTTAGAATAAAACCAGATCAATAGCAATGACAGATAACCCTGCAGATCGCCGCTATTGTGCATTCTTCTGTTATAATAGAATATAATTATCAGAGAGCACGCGCAGGCTAGCTGCAGGTAAAACTACTCAAGCCGACTAACAGAATTTAATTCCAGAGAGCAGCAGCAGGTGTCACGTGAGACAAGTACTTAGCTACAGAGAGTTGAATCACTTCCTGAGAGCAGCCGCAGGTTGGCCGCAAGAAGAACTGCTTAAGCAAAATCTAACAAACTTCAATAACGAAATCAGATAGTTGACGGACAAATTTGACCAAATATCTAATAAATCGGCCAATATTTTGAATATCAATCAAGATTGTCACGGTATTAGAAAATATCAGTATCAAGTGGTTGATACCAATTATATTGGTCAAAATATTTCATATCATGGTTAGGAGCAAGGGAGTCCCCCCGTTGAGGTGCGAAACAATGACCCAATGTGCTGCGAATGGATCAAGTGGGTGAAGGCCTAGGACACCATCAACTGATGGCAGCATGCAGGTGCCGAGTTGACAAGGAAACCTATCAATAGGCCTGCATTGACTCAATGGTGAGCCTAATATCAAGAAGCAATACATATGTTGCTACTTTCTTATAGAGAGATGTTAGAGCCTTTCACTTACGGTGAATGATGCAGGAATCGTTAAGAAGGGGCAGATTGTGTGGCTAAGTGTCAGAGACAAAACTTTTGGATCATCAAGTGGACTAGCACAGGCTTTGATCTAAAGAAGTATGGCCGAATAACAATCAAATTTCTGTTCACTAAAAGTTAGGAGTTGGGAATTGGTCTCACAGTCAAGTCAATTACAATTGAATATTGGTCTCACAGTCAAGTCAATTACAATTGAATACTTCATTTGGGTGAATTTTCCAGGTCAAAGAATACTATTTGCAACAAGTGACATAATTGTGTCTTGGTTGATCATGATTGAACCAGAGGAAACTTATGCGGAGACATAATATTGAATAACCAGCTTATGATGCTATTTCTACCTTGTATACCTTATCAGAATTTGAATGCCCACCGTTTAGGTTTTGATGTTAGAGCACCATCATTTTGATCCAAGACATATGACAAGTGAGACAATATTCAAAGACAATGTAAGCCTACTATTCATTGGTGAATCAGATGGTAGTTTGAATAGATGTTAACAGGTGCTCAGATGAGCATACTTAATAGAAATATCATGCCAAAGAGTCGGAATCACATAATATTGTACAGCTTTGCCACGTTGGGTTCACTTGGAGTGACACAGTAAAGAGGCATGGTGGTGTTTCATAGTATGTCAACAAGTGAATGGTGCCATGATATTATGAATCATTGGACTTCATGTGTAAGGCATGTTAGCAAAGTGAGCTCAATGGTTATGAGAACCACATAATCAAAGGATGACCTAGTAAAAGTTGCAGTCAGCAAGGGAGCATCAATGGATGCACTACTTGGGACCAGACTACTTGTGCTGAGGACCCAAGAGGCACCATAAAATCCTTCATGAGAATTATCCAGTGGAACCCTCCTTTGGGGAAGGCCACCTTAGAAAAGGTTTTGCCTTATGAAGGATTAGACAGACAACTCGTCGAGACAGGTACTTACTAGGCCCATAACCTAAAAGTCTATAGAATTGATGTGAGACCAATAGGGCTATGAGTTGTGGTGCAGCTAGTAAAAGGGGTGCAGCAAGCAACAAGAAGTACCAATTAGGCAAGAAAATGAACCAGCCATAGTTGTATATGACAACCAGTTGATCAGAGATTAAGATCTTAAAGGTGGGCCACAAGCAATCGAATTGCATTAGGCACACTGTTCAAATTCAATAGAATAAGTCCTTGGGAGCATGGTGTTAGAACCATTGATGGAAACATTGGCCAACACAACCATGTAAACTTACGATTTTCAGAAATTTTTTTAATCTAATATATTCAATATCGATACATACTGTTCAATATGTCTAATACTGATATAGCTGTAACCAGTACCGACACCGATATTTTCATCTATGGTTAGAAGCAAAATGGGTCATGTAAATTTCAACAGAATTTTTCTAGCACATTGTATTTTTCTAAGAATTCAAGTAAATTTAATTTGCATTTTAATATTGCAGAAAAATTATATACCCCATTGTATTGGGGCTTTTCAGTGTATAGTAGTGCCAATGGCAAAAATGCCCAAAACCACATATATAAGGAAATGAATTCAAGAAATCTTCCATCATTTCCAATAGTTATCTATTATTATTAATTGATTACATGTGTTTCTATACTGTCAATTAGCAACTTGCATTTCTATGCACTCCACACAATTGCTTCTTTGTGATCAACCCACACACTTTAGTGTGCTCATAGATCAATTTGGCTAGTGTCCCGCTTGCAATAAACACGAGCGCATCACATGGTTTTGGGACTATAAAAATTGAATCATGAAACATGAAATAGGTCAAAATGGCCACCATGGACAGGACCTTCAATGACAAGCATAATGTGCACATCGCTTTGGAGGAGGAATACCCATGAAAATCGTGTGAATAGCGACTGGAGACACCCTTGACCAATGAGAAGGTGGTGTTATTGGAGGTGAAGTTGGAAGTAACCACGTTTCATAGGAGACACACCACTGTGATGGGTAAGGCATTATAAATGCTATAAAATGGCACGCATTAAAAACCTTAAGTATAAGCTAACAAATTGTCATGCATCCAGTGGGAGGTATCAAGATTGAACAAGCAGACCTTCAGAAGGTGACAGCAATAAGAGACCTTGGTAGAGGAATCGAAGTTATTGTGATGCAGATTGTATAATGAACCTTCTTGGTTTAAACAAAGTTGATGTTTTAGTATGTGTCAAGTGGTTCTTCTAAGAGAGAGCCAATTTCTTTATCAAAGGATGGGAAGAATGTGATTCCAATAGGCCAGAGTCAGAAGACTCTGCAATTTAAGGCACGTCAACTATATTTATTTGCAATCTTTGGTTGGTAGGCATCATCCTATTCTGCTCAAAAGAGATTGTGTATGTTGCTCGATGGAGCAAGTGTATGGTTGGGTGTGCACTTCCATGGTGCAAGTGACTTGTATCTTGGTCTGGGCTATGTCCAAGTGATTGGGTGATAAGCTTTGTCAACAGTCCAGTTAAGTTCTGTTGAAGATCGTCATGACCACTATATAAAGGCACAACTAAGGCCAAGAATACTTCCAGAGAATTTGCTAGAAATGGGTAAAATAATAAAGGGCAATCTTAGAAGCTATCTACAAAGGTGGTGGTTAACAATGCCAATAGACAAGTCAATGGCCCATCAAGTCTAGTGGGAGAATGCCATGGTGCAGAGATTAAGGAGCCAACAAACAATGGCACGAGCAGTTATATGTGGCACAGACCTCTTGACAAGCACTAGACAGTGGTTGTAGCTTAGTGGATTCAGCCTTGATGTGTAGTTGGCATGGATAGATAATGTCATGAGCGGTGTCGACAAAGACATCTACATTGTCCATGTGAGTATCAACATTGTCAGCAACGGCATCAAGACTATGTACATGGGCATCCCCACAGTCCATGTGGGCACTAAAGCAGGATGAATGAATTTGTCCAGTTCAAGTACAGAGTTTCCTGAATACAGAAGGGTGTTTGGCAGGTTCTATTACGTGACCTTAAGTCCAAAACAATTAGTCCAAGACTCTAAGTGCTTTAATGGCTAACAAGATATGCCATTTTGAATGTTTGGGGTTTTCAATGTTTACATCTGACAATATCATAAAATCATAGAATAATTTATATGGAGAACCATGATACTAAGCTGTCCACCAATCCCGAGTTGCTATACAGGGAAGGCACTAGATGACACCTATGGAAGTTACCCTGTGATAGGGACCAAGCTTAAGGTTTTCCATGAGGTCAAGGACCAAGTGGCACTATGCAGAAGGGTCATAGAGCTCCGTACTATGGATAGGCCTTAGGCTAGAGGTCACTACCTTCAATAAAAAATATGGGGCATGCTACCTTATATAACAGTCAAGGGGATAGGCCTCTGAGGCACAAGGCATGTTAGATGTATCGAGCTGGCCAAGCATCAAAAATGTGGTAAGGACGAAACAGAAAGAGACCATGCTATACGGGACATGAGAACAAGGTTGAAGAGTATGTTAATTGTAAAGATATTACCACACAAAGGACTTGAGAGCCCAGGAATTAGAGATAGTGTGCTGTGGATATGAATACTACACTGGTGGAATAGTGAGTCCTCAGTAACGGTTAAGAGCAAGGGTGCTCCATGTGTCCAAGTGTCAAACAATCAATCAATGTGTCACGAATGCACTAAGCAAGGTGAGTCCATCGACAACATCATAGGATAGTTGGGTACATGCTCTATCCTATCAATGAGCACTGGCTCGGTATTGATACTAATGCTGGGAAGCAATTGCTATGCTGCTATAGTTGCTTAAAAGAGAGAGAGATATGGGAGCCACAAAGTCAAGGTGAACCACGCAAGACTGGTTAGAAAGGGTTTTATTGACAAGCACCATGAGGTTCAGTGTTAGTAATGGGACTTTTGGATTGTCTAGAAGAGTAAGGATAGCCTTGACTTAGAGAGGTTTTGGCATCACACAGTCACCTTCTATTGCATCAGAGTTAGACAGTTACACAAAGGAAATTACGGAGTTTGAGCATCCAAAAATTTCCAATGCTGCTACTTGCACTATTTATTGCCATGGATTCTCACATTGCACACGCTTCCAGCTTATTTTTCTGCCTATAGTGTATTTGATAGAATCTGGGCCAGATGGACATGCCAGTCACTCAGTGTTTCCTTTCCCTTCCCTTTCTATCTTTCCTCTTCCCCAGCACAGAAGGGAGGGGAAGGAGGCATTGACAATAATTCTGACATTTTTACATTGCGGTGCATCTCTATGTTCAACAGGAAATAAACATAGAATCATTCATCCAGAGAACATCCAGCTAAATGGTTGATAACACATTCAGTATGATCAGGTGATATCCCTTAAGCAAGTGATGCTTCGTATGAGTTTTAGATCCATTTTACTGACAACAACTTAACATGATATTGCAGAGCAAGTATAAGTCTACATACATTTGATCATTCACATTATCGTGATGACAGCCTTATCCACAAGGGCAATTTTTGTAGGTAATTAGATCAAAGAGTTAGCCTAATCAACAGAGTTGCCTCAACTTAGTCTATGCTGTAATGGGGGTCTAAAGTGGTTTTATAACAACCTTTGTAAACCTCTTCACCAATTTTAGCATCATCAACTTACATCTGTACAAAATGTTCATGCCTAACTAAACATTTCTACATTACTTAGCCATACAATAAATTTAGGGAGAGGGTATTTAAGAAATACTAAACACAAGAAATGGGTGTGAATGAAAATTAGGTTCATATGATGCCATGACAACAACGAATCTATAGAGTTTAACATGACAATAATGAATATATTTGTGGTTTTTCAACATGTAGAGAAGGCACAGTATATGAAACCTAGATAATTCATATGGTGGGAATATGAAAAGAAGGAAGCATTTAATGGACATAAAGATGGCACTAATTTCCGAGTGATATCTCAGAAAAAAATATAGTTTAATAAATTACATAAAGAGACAGCATTAAACCCTTGTTTATCTGCCTTGATTACATAGAACTCAATAAGTGAAGACTCCCAAATGCTTTGTCAGCTAGGGAGCCTTCCTTGAGTCCGTTTTCTTACTCCTACTAGGAGAGGTAACTTAATATTTGCCATCTTATTTCTGACTACGGAGAGAAAAATTCTTTCCTGACTAGCATAGTATACTTAAGGAAAGTACAAAAGAGTTAGTAACTCCTTCCAATCCTACTGGATTGTAAAGATCTGTTGTCTGTCTGCCATACAACTAATAAATCTAGAAGGTCATTATAGCTTTCAGAAAGGTTTCATACAATATTGGGGTGATAAAACAAAAGTAAATAATATGCCCATGGCTAGTTATCCAGTCAAATCCTACAATTCCGTCTATGTCAGGAGTCCATCGATGAGAATAGAGCTGGTAAAGCTTGAACCCAAATCCTATAGTAAGAATATAAACACAATTAAGATTTTTGGGGAGTTACACATTTGTTTTTTTGAAAAGACCATTCACAATTTTTTTGAACCTCAATCTCTCCTCGGATAAACCATATGCATGTTCAAGATGAAGTTTTTTTGAGTTTTAAACATAGAACCTGATGAAACCTGAACAGTATATCAAACTTAGAACACAGACAAAGACAGTAGCATCAATGGTTCAAGATGTGAAGTAACACCAAATGCATTACAATTTTGACAAATCTATACAGCATAATGAAGTAGCATTGTTAGCTTCATTCTGCTATGCACAAATGGTATTTTGACTCAAGCCCAGAATGTAGCTAATCGACCCATGCCAATTGGGACAGTTTTAAAGTCACTTTAAGAAACAACGGGCAAGAATTGATTAAGCCTTCCTTACGGAGGATGCAACCAAGACAGCACTAATTTGCAATCATCCTTGCCCAACCTCATGTCCTCATTCCACTCATAGTCCTACGTAATTACCCTTATCCTTACTCCATATTCCCAACAAAGACAAATCGTATGAATGCCTATTAAGAAATACTACATATTTGTCAAAACATTTCTTCTTTGGCATGATTTTACCATTATCACTTGAAGGCTTTTTATCCACTGTCTCCTCAAGTTGTTTTTTCTTCAAATAATTTATATTTTAGATAAAAAGAAGTCAAATACTGTATGAAATGTTTCCCATAAAAAAAATAAAATAAGAAACAACAAGTGAGATCGTGCAGGGTTTGGGTTTCAACATATTCAATAGTTCATGGCTGATAGTGTAGCTCGGTGCATGGAGAGAAGCTAAGGTGAGGTTGTGGATCGCAAAAGCCACCCCCACCCTAACCACCATTTTTCCAGCCATAACCATAGTTACAGTTATGGTTAAAATGGAAACATTTGAATCTTGAGTGTCAAGGAATAATCAAATACACCAAAACTAAAAGGGAAATTCCAGTGCCAGAGCAATAATAACTATTGCTAGAGCAGAAAGGGTTCCCTAAAGGGTGTTGCGCCCTTCCTATTGGTATACACCCATATTGGAGACCATTTCCTGCTTTGCAATACCAATTATTTCTCTAGCAACCGCATCACCAAAATTTTTAGAAATACTAATTGCATAAGACCAACTATAAATATGGACCTGATCCAAATCTGTTTCAATTTTGTTCAAATTTTGGAGTCCAAAAAGAGCTTAAAAAGCACAGTATTCAAAAGATGAAGACCATCGGAATTACTCCCACAATCACTTCATACCGTAACAATTACGTCAAATACGCTACTTTTCAACTCTTGGACTCAGATACCCACACAAACTTGCATCAAATTAAATTGCAGGAAGATGAGATAACTAAAATATTTTGCAGACAGAATCAGCAAAACTAAGAACAAAAAAGCAAACTATAACGCAAAGCTCAATAATTTAGTAGAATTCCACCAACGAAAAGTTCAAGAAACAATAACAAAATGATCTGGAGAGAGTAAAGCGGATACTGACAAGGCCTAGCGAACCGGTCGAGTGGCCTCGACATGTCAGAAATCTGATACTGAAAAAGGGATTTCCGACACCGAATCAGCTTACTGCAAGAAGCTGACGAATCAATTCAGTTCAATAGAGTGCTTTTTTTGGGGGCCGGAGGGGGAGATTTCATCTCAAGAAAAGATTTCCGCGAGAGTTGCCCAGGGATAACGCATCTGAATGGAATTAACTGATAATTGATTCCGTAGAGAGAGAGAAAAGGAGATTGATTTTACGAGGAGACCGAGTAGCTGACCAAACTATTTGGCTATTCAGCGAGAGCAGCAGGGACAACAGGACAACACTGAAGAAGGCAATTTTTTTGTCCTGTTTGCCCTTTTGGTTTTCCGTGAGAAAGGGAAACGCCCGGCCGGACCGAAACGACAGCAGTCGTAGCAGAAAACGCAGGGGGAGAGAGAGATTATCGTATGGGCCCACTGGGCCAGACCTTTCGGCCATACGTGGCCCCCCGTCTGCCCATGTCACCAGCTCACCGATCAATTAAGTTGGCCAAGGCATATTTAAACTACTAAACTTTGAATATTAAAAACATTATTCAGAAGAGAGAACGTAAATCTTTCATAATTTACTGGATGATTAGAAGAAGACAAGGCGAGGACAAAAATAGAAAACTTTGAATATAAAATTGACCATTGCATCATAAACTAAATTTGTGATAAAATCAGCATTACAAGACAAGACAGTATTCATTTATTATATATCATTAAAAAATATAACTATTGGACCTTCATAGAATAGTATGATCGACCCATTATTTTAAAAAAAATTAAACTTACTTAGTAGATTGTAACTATCATAATCCAAATAAAATATTAAAAATTTTAATATATTA
>JAOVVI020018170.1:0-10427 GCA_028571085.2 Nepenthes alata
ACGTATTAAATTATATTATAATTATTTATTTAAAAATAAATAATTAAAATATAAAGATGGAAAAACTCCATCCCTATTAGAATAAATTGTATAGATTATAGCCACTTGTGCTCTGTTTGGGATGCCCTTAACAGTTGAATTTACAAATAATATCCCAAAAAGACTCAGATATCATATATTGTTACACATAAATTCATTATATATATAAATGATTAATGTTAGATACGTATTTCACGTCTTATTCATCTTATGGCGGCGGGCACGCGTGAGCATTAATTATACTGCAAATTATTTTTAATTAATTAGAAAAATAGATAAGTTATTATTTATAAATAAGACGACTTATCTTTCAATTCGAATCACATATTAAAATACAGTTGTTCATATGAAGTGACTGGAATTATAATATAATACATTTTGAAAAATATAATTAAAAAAGTGACTTGATCTAGAAAACAAAATATCAATAGTTAATATTTTCTTATAAATACAAATTTTTTTATCTAAAAAATTATAATTAAAAATTCAATGATAAATTTACTCTTTTTTTTTTACCTATTTTCATATCATTTTTCATTAGTAATTTTAAACTGTTCTTAAATCTGAGTTATTACACTAATTAATGAGTTACTTGGTATTTCTTAAATCGGTCAAATTAAAATTTGTTTGATATTCATTATTATGAACTGGGATCATACAGATTATATCTAAAAATAAAATATTAAAGAATTTATAGGATTTATTATTCGATATGTCATTTGACGTTTAAATTAAAAATTATTTTATAATAAATAAAATACGTATGAGTATTAAAACAACGAGTGAATGCATAAAGAAAGGAGAATGGAGCATAGGCTAGAGGATTGAGTTTTGGTGGTTGAATTTGATGTAGAACGACTTAAAGGTATGCTCAACTAATAACAATTTGAGGGGTGGATGGTGTGCACTATTGGGACTTGGATAGAGGAAGAAACCCAACCGCCAATAAGTGGTGTGATAAGTGAGATGTGTGCTCAAGGTTTTGAGTGATATTGAAAAAAATGACATTTTGCTTTTTTTGGGGGGGGGGCTTGCGGAGGTATGATTATCTGCCCCTTCCTGTAAAGTTGATGGGGTATTTATAGTCAATAGAGACAGTTCAAATTTTCTTAGACTTCACGGCTAGTGACAACTACTTGTGCGGATGCGCTAAATTGTTTCAATGATTACGAGTATTTGCTATGGCAACCGTTACTATCGGCCAGTTACTCCTTTCTATATTATAATGATTATAAAAATATCTGCTAGGGGCTATCTTTTTGGTAATGGTTGATTGAGTTAAAATCACTATCTAAGATGGCACGTAATTTTAAATAGAATATACTCTGAGAAATAACTGTCGTTTTAGAGTGATACATAGTCTTGGATGATATTTGAGAGATATATACTAAGTTATTTGGGGCGATTATAACAAATCTCCACAGTGCCACTTGTCAGTTGGTGAGCTAGAGGGGTTTCCGTAGGATAACCTTAGTCACCCATTCTTAAGTTGACGGATCTAGATCGGTCAGTGTAGTCTCTGGTCTTTACGTGACTGCATTGTGGGCCACTATATCCTGAACCTTTTTTTTATCTTTAAACTTAGTATTTCAGTCGATCTATTTATAATTGTACTGATTAATTTTAATACATTAACTAGATATAAAGAAATAATAATAAAAATAATAAAGTTATTTAAGTAATTTAATAAAAATTATTATTAATTTAACGAAGCATGTTTTATTATAAAATAAAAATTAATAGTTTTAAACAAGAATAAAATATAATAAAAAATGTAAAAATATATTTTTAATTAATATTAAATAATTTTAAATTACATAATATCTATTTATTTATTTATTTTTATATAAATATATTAATATATTATTAAAATGTTTTAAAAGTAGCCTTATATGTTACTTTAGAAAAGAGAGCAAGTAGCCCGGTCAACTTTACGCAGCCACTTTCATTTTCAGGGTTGGCTGTGACGCTAACAAAATAAAAACCACAGCTCTTAACGTCACAGCTTTCTTTACCACCGTCCGATATAATTACCCACAGAGGCTCTTTTGGCCCATTGTCTCCTACCCGCCCATGACTTTAATCTCCGTTGAATTTCTATGCTTTTATTTATTTATTTATTCTTTTTTCTTTATAGAGTTCTAATTTTTCCGGTTAATTATAATTTCCCAAGAAAATTCTCTGCTCTTTCCATGGCTGCTTCCTCAGCCGGCGAATTCCAACAAGCTTACGTCTCCAGATATTTCCATTATAAAAATTGAAAAAAATGATCTACAAAATTTCAACAAAATTATTGGGATTTCTTAGCGATGTTTCATCAAAAAAAAAAATCAACAAAATCAACGAAGAAACTTTTTGATTGAGATGAAAGATGTGAATTTAGTCAATAAAAATACTAACTTTACCACAATCTTATTAAAATTTTATTAAATTATATAATATAATAGTTGCTGAGTGATATTTTTTTATTGTTTTATTTAATTGGGTGAACGGCATATATTAAAAAAAGAAGATAAAGGTAGAAAGAATTGGATTTTCATATGAAAAAAAAGGAATTGGATTTTTACAGCTGTGATCGTCAGGCTAATCTGCCTGCCTCAAAGTTTTACGAAATTTATGTTGTATTCTGTTTCAGCAGTTACTCGTTTCTCTTCAACGCGGGGGAGAAAGAGAGAGGGAGAGAGCACGCCCCAATGGAGACGATACCCGCATGGCAAGTCGTGCTTCTGAGTTCTATTGCGACTTGGTTAGTCGCATCATCAGTGCTCAATGTGACCCAGAAACTTAGATCGTCGATCCAACCTTGGATTGCCCACAAAGTTTCTTCGGGCACTCCTTTCATCCTTCAGATCCAGGTTCGTTTACACCATCACTTTCAGAATTTTACGTCTGATATTGTTAATTCTTCGGGTTCTTTGTATTTTTTGAGTATTAAGTGATATTTATCGGCCATTGTTTCGTGGGTATGCCAGAAATTGCAGCATAAATTCTTGGATTCATTGTTCTCTTTCTTATCCTGTGTTGTTTCTGTGCCCTTCTACACTGGTTTCCTTCCACTGCTTTTCTGGGTACTCTCTCTCTCTATCTATCTTTCTCTGTCTCTCCCTCTCTACGCAAACTTTATTTACTGAAGTAGTTTTTTCTTACTACAAATAGCACGCTATTGAGGGCATAAAAATACGTACATACAAATAAACTGTCATTTGACAGCTTTTTCTCCGAAAAAACGAAAACCACTGCCCATAAAAAAAAATTTGGGGTTTTATGTTAATTTATGAGCACTTCGGACAAATATTGCAGAGTGGGCATGGAAAATTAGCAAGGCAAATGACCCTTCTGATTGCCTTTTGTGATTATATGGGAAACTGCGTTAAGGTAAAAAATCTGTTTGCTTCCCTTTACTGAAATATGCATTATTGGACGGAAAATGATGAAGATTTTGGGCTGAACGCTCACTACCTTTTTTTTGGTTATTTTGAGTGATAGGATGTGGTATCAGCTCCTAGACCCAGCTCCCCACCTGCTAGAAGAGTGACTGCTACCAAGGATGAGAAAGAAAACGCACTAGAATATGGGCTGCCTTCATCTCACACTCTCAACACAGTTTGCTTATCTGGGTAAGGACTAAAGACCTTTTCTTTCAAGTGCTCAATTTTCTGTTACTTGTCAAACTTACTATAGTTGTTAGCATTGTTATTTCAATTTTCCGTTGTTTCCAACCGTGGGTCCTTATTGTTGGGACTTTCTCACTGCTTATCATGACTCACTTATCTGGCTATATGGTGAGGCGAAGCAGTGTCAATGGATTGGTGTAAAATTTTGAGGCTCCGTGTCAGGAGCTTAATTTAAGGGATCAAGTAAATACAGCATTTGGAATAGCTGTTAGATTGGTTTGTTTAAGCGTGGAACTGTGGCTTCTTTATTAAGGCTGATGATGATTAAATTTAAATCTTTGCGCCTTGATTTCCATACAAAAGGGGTAATGTTTGTCATTGTCAGCCAAGCTCTGAGAATGAAATTGATATCGATCATGTTTGTTTAGCTTGCAAAATATCTGAACTATTTAAATGTTAATTTGACTGCAATAGATTGTAGTTTTGTTGTATTATTCACAGTATCTTGAGATTGCCCAATCCATTTTGATTCCTAGAACCATTTTCTAGCTCTTATAATAGAAACTAGAGGTGAACTACTAGTGTGTTCTTGGGGTGTCGGGCTTGCATTTTCATTCTTGGCCCTTGCATTTGTGTTTTGCATTTTTCTCAACGTTAGCTAATCGTTTCCCCCAAATTGTTGGTTTTTGCAGATATCTTTTGTATTATGTTTTATCTAGAAGTCAAAGTAGAGATATCCCTGTTGCATTGGTGGGATTTGCCATGATTTGCTTGATTGTGGGTCTCATTGGCTTTGGTATGTTTTGAAATGATTTTGGATGTTGTGAAATGATTAGTCTTTCCATCCCTAATTGAAGTTTGTTTCTCTTGTTAGGAAGAATCTACCTTGGTATGCACAGTTTGATTGATGTCATCGGTGGTCTTGTTATGGGGCTGATGATCCTTGCATTTTGGCTTACAATCCATGAATATGTTGACTGTTTTATTGTCTCTGGACAGAACGGTAAGTGTGATTTTGGCTAATAATCCCTTGGTTGTGTTATCCATGGAAGTCAACTATTTTGCCATTGCTGGTTTATCTTTGGAGGAAGCCTAGATCTTTTTTCTACTACTGAACATATTTGAAAAGGCATAGAAGGGACATTTGAGTTCTAAGTGGTTTACAATGGAAACATGCTGGTATAGAAGAGGTTGAAAAGGGCAAATATCCGAAGGATCGTTCAATTGTGCTGTGAAGGACGAGGGTTCTAGAGAATTGGAGGTAACTGTTGGTTTAGGCTTCAGAGAGTGGGAACAGCTACTAGAACTACGTATTCTTCTTATGCCGTCAACCCTAAAAGTGGATCCAGCATTGATAGGACACGATATGGGGTGTATAAACTTCTTTTCAACTTCTCTATCCTTGGAGGGCTTAAGTCAGGGAGACCCCATGAGATGTGGCCCGTGATATCCTTTTAGTGTCAAGTTCCAAATGTTGTGTTCAGTTTCAAATTATTTTCTTTTTCAGTGTGGTGATTTTTTTCAGTTTTGATTTTCTTTATGGGGGGGTTATATGAGGAGAGAAGAAATTCTTTGTTTGTGGTTTCTCATCTCACAGTTGGTAATTATAATCACACTCAATATCATCTTTGTTGGCTAGGAATATTCAACTTCTGATTGTAAAGAAACAAGAAGAAAGACACAGAGGATAAGAATATATCACAATATAATTGGCTTCCAACTTTGAATTTCTGTAGGAACTAGCACCTGGCTTTATGTAAAGGTTAAACCCTCCTTTCCTAGCCCACACCTGCACGTCTGAAGTGCAGAAAAGCTGGAAAAAGAAAAGAAAGAAATGAAGGATTGACGTTGGAGAAAGGAGTTTCTATCAAGAATTGTAAAATTAATACGTTGAGAGGATTTTTGTAATGCTGGGTAGTACTGCATATATTTAACCCTCCCTAGATCCCGTGGCATCATAGCCTTGTACACCAATGCCTTGAATACTGCTGATTTTGGGAGGACATCCTGACTTATACCTGTCTTACAAAATCCAAAACCAAACAGTTAAAATTACCATTTACTATTTTGCTAAATTGAAGGTAGTTAAGAAAGATAGTATATTGAAATATTCTTTACATAAGTTAGCAATTTTTTTCTGGGCATCTAGAAATGAAAGGTAGAGTCCAACTTTTTTATATTCTATCAAGCACTAGACATTTATTACCTACTTTAATTGGTCCATATGGACCATATGAATATGTTTGACCCTATCTGCCTTCCAAGTATTACATTATCTATTATCTCACTTCTTCTTATATGATCCCACAACAGAGGAGAAATGGGCAATAAGGAACTTGATCAAAGCAAATTACCATTGGGTATCTGGACTGTACTCGCTTCACTACTGCTGCCCCACTTGCTTTCTACTTGCTACGTCACCAAGAAAAATATTTGCATAAATTGGGCCTGAACAACATGATCTCTTTGGCTATTGTCAAGGCCCATTCACGTTTTAGGCTCCCAATGAATCTAATAGTTAGGATTAGAAGTTAGGCAAATAAATAGTAGACTGTATTAAGTGATTTGAATAACTATTTAATTTCTACCATTCAATAATTTCCCTTCTAATCTTAGCCATTGGGTTCATGGAGAACCTAAAATGTGGGAAGATTTTGACAGCTCTTGATCTCTCTTTCCCTTATTGTTTGATCCTTACTGGAGCATCTCCATCAGGCCACGGAAGGAAGAAATCAAAACTTCCAAAAAGGCTACAATTTGGTGTGTGTTGTTTTTTTAAGTGGCGACTAGTACCTTTGGTGATGGAATGTCTGTGACGTTGTTGTGTCAGTGCTGTGGTGGTTATCAGTCATCATGCTGCGGGGAACTGATTCTCGGAGAGAGAGTTTTGAGAGATAGGAGTAAGGCCATGTTTAGTTGCTAAAATAAGGTGGGAATAGATATTCCTCCGTTTGGTTACAAATTTAATTGGAAATAAATATTTTCAGGAAATATTTATTCTCACTATTATTATTATTATTATTATTATTATCACTATTCTTATCTTATTCCACATACTATTCTACAAACCAAACAAAAGAATATTAATTCCCAATTTATTCTATCATAACAGCCAAATATGGGAATAACAATTTCAACTATATTCTCATCCTATTCTATTCCGTGAAATAACTATTCTATTGTCACCTTATTCCATTCCAGCAACCAAATGTACCACGAGGGTTTGTTTGTTGCTGGTTTTGAAAAGTGCTTCTGGGTAAAGCTACGGTTTCAAGCTTATTTCAAAATTATATTTGGGTGTTTTTAGAAAAAGCAATGAATTAAAATGTGCTTTAAAAAAAAAAATCCATAGCAACTTATAAAAAACTTAAATCAGCATTTTAGGAAGCCTTTTTAAAAAGATCCAACTCTACCAGCAGTTTGGAAAGCAAAGCCAAATAGGCCCTAAGGGATGGGCGTTGGCAGTGAGGGTGTGGCCACTGAGGCTGCTATAGACGGCCGTGTTGAGATAGTTGACTGTAGAAGCTTGGGATAAGGGAGAGATCTTATGTGACTTTACAATGGATTCTCTCAGGTATTTTCTTGCACTGCTGCTACTTGTAATCACTGAAAATTTTCCAATCACCTGCAAAACCAGTAAGTACTATTTGCAGTTGTTCCATTTTAAGATGTCCTGTGTTCTACACCACATTAATATAAGTAAACTTATAAGCAAATATGTTTTCATGGATCAAAGAAATTAAATGATACATTCGGTGATACATTTGTAACATAGAAAAAGGTATAAATACATAAAATATGTATAAAAGTTTAGACTGCATAGGTAAATAACTTCTATTGGGAAAGGCTGGCTAATACGTGTTGTGATCTTGGTTCACTTGATCAGTTCAATATAAGACCAAATGCTGGCATAGAGATACATAAGTTTGGAGCTTCCAACATTTCATAGACTTGAATTTTCAGATTCAACTTAAATTTGTCAGATTTTTTTTATCAGTAATTGATCAAATTGGTCCTGAATTCATTCATTGTTTTGTATTTGTTGCAGTCACGTCATTCTGGGCTGCCCTTAGCTTCTTGTTGCTTTTTGCATATCCCACTCCTGAGCTTCCAACACCGAGTTTCGAGTATCATACAGCGTTTAATGGTGTCGCATTTGGAATAGTAAGTACCCCTCCCAGTTGACATTAAAGTAACGAATTATTACCCACTTAAAATCTCTAAGGCCCCATTTGGTTCATATAATTAGGCCATGGAATTAAAAATTGGAATTCCAAGCTTTAACTCCAATTCTGTTGTTTGGCATCAAGTAGAATTGGAATTCTAATTCAATGTTCTAATTTCTTGGAATTGAAAGTAGCTCATGATAGTTCTTTGTAATTTTTCAAGTAGAGCAAATAAATGTAATTTTGAGATTAAGAATTATTTATCAATTTGATACGGTTAAAATAAATAAATCGAGACCTGTTGGCTAAAATGATGACATGCTATGTGATGTGTACCTAGAAACTGGATTTGATCCCAAAGCTATTCGCCGAGCGAGGAGCAAACTTTGGGATGGGAATCATAAGTCATGTGCATGATGACACAAAACAAAACCTCAAACCGATCGATGCTCTAGACAGTCTAGAAGATATGAAGTTCGGAAAATGAATACCTCAAGGACTGTGGTAAATAGAGAGGCGTGTATGAGACTAGTGGGAAGACTAGGTCTGTGCAAGAGTGAGCCCTGCACGAAGACTAATGTGAACCGATTGGACCAAAACAAGCCCTTGCTCCTGATCTCGGCATATTTAGGGACCTTAGATGCCCTGCCTGTGTCCTTGGATACCTTTGGGCTTCGGTCTTTCCCTTAGCCCTTGGTCTATTTCTGGGCTTGGGTGCCAAATATTTGGGCCACATCTTATCCAGGCCACCGTCATAAGTATGTGGGCATATCATTATGCATGCATGGTTGACGTCAAGATGGGGAAATTATGATCATTTTAATGGAATAACCCCAAAAAGAACACCGAAATGGAGGGGAGATGGGGTTAATAGATGTACTGCTCTTTGCATTTAGACACTCCTGTTTCCTTCCAAAATGCTGCCCGAATTATATGTATTAATCAGTTTTTTTTTTCCCATCATTGTCAAAACTATTACATTCTGTAGGTGTCTGGGATACAGCAAACTTACCGTCAGTTTCACCATGAAAACGTTCCCCGCATTTTCACCCCTGAACTTGCCGTACATACCTTTCTGGGAAGAGTTCTCGTCGGCATTCCGGCCATTCTTCTTGTAAAGGTCTGCAGCAAGGTTCTTGCAAAATGGATTCTACCGGTCACAATGAACACGATGGGCATTCCCATAAGATCTTCAAATTACATACCGGCACTAAATGGGTCAAATACCGATAAGAAATCTGACAAATCTAAGCAGTCGGGTCATCTCCAGAAGCTCTTCTCAAGGCAGGATTCTTTTGACGTTGATACGGGAATCAGATTTCTACAGTATGCTGGCCTTGCCTGGGCAGTTGTGGATCTGGTACCATCTATATTCTCTCAATTGAAACTGTGATGCCTGATCATTCTGACGTTTTGTATATATATTGTTAGACTCGAATATAAAGCTTGCTGTCGGCAGATTCCATCATTGAGTATGTTAAGTTTTGCCCATTTTACTTCTGTTGATATGCATTATTCTGCTGTCTGCAAGCGATTTCTAGCCTTTGCTACTGTTAGTTTGTATAATGCAGGATCACTACCTCATTGATGCAGATACAGGCCCTTTAAGCTCCTTAGTTTTTCTTTTCTTTTCATCGTTAGTTCCATTTTTTGGGATAAAGTATATACTGCAAAACATACTGGGGAATTTTTTAGAGCTGCAAATTAACCTGTGTTAGCTTCATTGTTGCAGAGGTGAAGCGATCATAATCCATTAATTATAATTTAAAAATAATATCCAGTGGTTATAACTTAAAAATAAAAATAATAATAAAAATAGTTGTTCTTAAATAATGTTAATATCATTGAATAACAAGGCCAGTATAAAAATGTTAAAAAAATAAATACATGTTTTTTTAAAATTTAAATATGTATGTGATTCAAATTGAAATATGATTAATTTGATATTATTTTTTTGGGATGAAATTACTATTGGAGTGGAAATTCAAAATAAAAAAATAAAAAATAAATAAATAAGTTGATATGTTTTTCTTGGACAATGACCGCGGTGTCGATGCAAAACACCTTTGACATTTATTTATTTGGTGATGTGGTTGGCCTAATGCCCACGTTCTCTCTTCCACCCCTAACGAAAGAATAGTAATAAACGGATACTTTTTTTGTTCCTTTTTGAATATTTTTAATAATATAATACTTAATTAATTAATTAATATTAATAAATTTATATAAAAATAAATAAATAAACAAAAATTATATTATTTCTAAATATTTTAATCACGACCGATGAATATCTTCTGTAATTTTATTTGAACGCGAAAAGGTTGATTCTCATACTTTGTGGTAGGCTTTACTTTCAAATATGAAGTCGCTGAAAATACTTATGGAGTTTTTATTTCGTTTCACATGTGTTGCAAAGTATCTTTTAAATTTCATGCGTTCTATGATAAATACATATTGATGCGTATCTGGATCCGACTTTGAACAGATTCGGATTCGTTTGGATTGTTGAATCGGCTCTATTTACTAAGTTTGAATCCTACACACCACTAAAATAAACAAGAGGTCAGTGTGTCGGTGGGAGGTTGCCCCACCGAAAATACTCCGACAT
>JAOVVI020018173.1:0-10426 GCA_028571085.2 Nepenthes alata
CTGGAGGTGCTGGGAGTGACACTCGGCGTGCTTGGAGTGACACTGGAGGTGCTTGGAGCGACACACGCGGTGTTGGGTGCGAGACTTGAGGTGCTGGAGGCGACATTGGCAGTGCTTGGGGCGACACTGGAGGTGCTGGGAACGACACTTGCGTTGCGGGGCACAACACTTGAGGTGTTAGGAGCGACACTCGCTGTGCTGGGCACGACACAAGCTGTGCTGGGAGCCACACTCGCAGTGCTGGGTGTGACATAGGAGGTTCTGGCAGTGACATTCGGGGTGCTGGGCACGACGCTGGACGTGCTGGGAGCTACACTTGGGGTGCTGGGTGCAACACTTGAGGTGCTGGGAGCGATACTCGTGGTGCTATGCGTGACACTAGAGGTGCTAGGAGCAACACCCACAGTGCTGGGCATGACACTGGAGGTGCGGGGAGCGACACTCGCGGTGCTGGTGCGACACTGGAGGAGTTGTGAGCGGCACTCGGGGTGCTGGTGCGACACTGGAGGTTTTCGGAGTGACACTCACGGTGCTGGGAGTGAACTGGAGGAGCTTTGAGTGAGACTCGCGGTGCATGGCGCGATACTGGAGGTGCGGGGAGTGACACTCGCGGTGCTATCGTGACACTGGAGGTGCTGGGAGCGACACTGGCAGTGCTTGGGGCTACACTAGAGGTGTTGGGAGCGACACTAGCGGTGCTGGGCATGACATTGGAGGTGCTGGGAGCGACACTCGCTGTGCTGGAAGAGACACAGGCGGTGATTGGAGCCACATTCGTAGTGCTGCGTGCGACACTGGAGGTGCTGGGAGTGACACTAGCGGTGCTGGGTGCGACACTGGAGGTGCTGGGAGCGACACACGGGTTGCCAGGCGTGACACTGGAGGTGCTGGGAGTGACACAAGCGGTGCTGGGTGAGACATTGAAGGTGGTAGGAGAGACACTAGCGGTGCTGGGCGCGACACTGGAGGTGCTAGGAGCGACACTCGGAGTGCTGGGCGCGACACTGGAGGTGCTGGGCGCGAGACCGGAGGTGCTGGGAGCAGCACTTGCGGAGCTGGGTGCGGCACTTGAGGTGCTAGGAGGGACAATCACGGTGATGGGCGCGACACTGGAGGTGCTGGGAGCGACAACTGCAGTGCCGGGCGTGACACTGGCATTGCTGTACGCGACACTGGAGGTGCTGGGACCGACACTCGGGGTGCTGGGCGCACGACACTTGATGTGCTGGGTGCGACACTGGCAGTGTTGGGAGCAAAACTGGAGGTGCTGGGAGTGACACTCGCTGTGATGGGGGCAAAACTGGAAGTGATGGGAGTGACACTAGCGGTGTTGCGCGCGACACTTGAGGTGCTGGGAGAAACACTCGCGGTGCTGGGCGCGACACTGGAGGCGCTGGGTGTGACACTGGCATTGTTGGGCGCAACCTTGGAGGGGCTGGGAGTGACACTGGCGGTTCTGGGCGCGACACTAGAGGAGCTAGGAGTGACACTCAGGGTGCTGGGCGCGACACTGGCGGTGCTAGGAGCGACACACGGGGTGCTGGGCGCGAAAGCTGAGGTGCTGGGATCGACACTCAGTGTGCTGGGCGTGACACTGGAGGTGCTGGGTTCAACACTTGCGGTCCTGGGTTCGACAGTGGAGGTGGTAGGAGTGACACTCGCGTTGCTGGGCGCGACACTGCAGCTGCTGGGAGGGACACTCGCCATGCTGGACGCAACACTAGAGGTACACACGCGGTGCTGGGTGCGACACTGGAGGTGCTGGGAGTGACACTCTCGGTGTTGGGCACGACATTGGAGGTGCTGGTAGCAACAAAGGCAGTGCTAGGTGTGACACAGGCGTTGCTGTGCGGGACACTGGAGGTGCTGGGAGTGACACTCGGGGTGCTGGGTGCGAAACTTGTGGTGCTGGGTGCGACACTTGCGGAGTTGGAAGTGACACTGGAGGTGCTGGGAGTGACACTCGCGGTGCTGGGGCGACACTGGAGGTGGTGGGAGAGACATTAGCGGTGCTGGGCGCGACACTTGAGGTGCTGGGAGAAACACTGGCGGTGCTGGGCGCGACACTGGAGGCGTTGGGTGTGACACTGGTGTTGTTGGGCACGACCTTGGTGGTGCTGGGAGCGACACTAGCATTGCTTGGCGAGACACTGGAGGATCTGGGAGTGACACTCGGGGTGCTGGGCGCGACACTGGCAGTGCTAGGAGCGACACACGGGGTGTTGCGTGTGAAAGTGGAGGTGCTGGGATTGACACTCACGGTGCTGGGCGTGACACTGGGGGAGCTGGGAGCAACACTTACGGTCCTGGTTGCGACCCTGGAGGTGATAGGAGCGACACTCTCGGTGCTGGGCGCGACCCTGGAGCTGCTGGGAGGGACAGTTACAGCGCTGGGCGCGACACTTACACTCACGGTGCTGGACAAGACACTAGAGGTGCTGGGAGTGACACTCTCGGTGCTGGGCGGGACACTGGAGGCGCTAGGAGCGATAATGGCAGTGATGGGTGCGACACCTGCGTTGCTGGGCAGGACATTGGAGGCGCTGGGAGCGACACCCGGGGTGCTGGGTGGCACATTGGAGGTGCTGGGAGCGACACTAGCGGTGCTGGGCGCGACACTGAGGTGCTGGGAGCGACACTCACGGTGCCGGGCGCGACACTAGAGGTGTTGGGTGCGACACTGGCGGTTCTTGGCGTGACACTTGAGGTGCTGGGAGCGACACTCATGGTGCTGTGCACGACACTGGAGGTCCTGGAGCTACACTCGGGGTGCTGGGCGTGACACAGGTGGTGCTGGGAGTGACACTCGCGGTGCTGGGCGCGACCTTGAGTTGCTGGGAGCGACACTGGCGGTGCTGGGCACGACACTTGAGATGCTGGGAGTGATACTTGTGGTGCTGTGCGTGACACTGGTGGTGAAGGGAGTGAAACTCGCGGTGCTGGCCGCGACACTGGAGGTGTTGAGAACGACATTCACGGTGCTGGGAGCGATACTGGAGGTGCTGGGAGCGACACTGGCGGTGCTGGGCGTGACACTGGTGGTGTAGGGAGTGAGACTCGTGGTGCTGGGTGGGACACTGGAGGTGCGTGGAGCGACACTCATGGTGCTGGGCGCGACACTAGAGGTGCTCGGAATGACACTCGGGGTACTGGGCACGACAATGGAGGTGCTGGGTGGACACTGGCGTTTCTGGGTGCGACACTTGAGGTGCTAGGAGCGACACTCACGGTGCTGGGCGCGACACTGGATGTGCTGGGAGCGACACTCGCGGTGCTGGCGCTAAACTGGAGGGTGCTGGGTGCGATACCGGCATTGCTGGGTGAGACACTGGAGGTGCTGGGAGCGACACTCGGGTTGCCGGGCGTGACACTGGAGGTGCTGAGAGCGACACTAGCGGTGCTGGGAGCGACACTGGAGGTGCCAGGAGTGACACTGGCGGTGCTGGGCGCGACACTGGAGGTGCTGGGAGAGACACTCGGAGTGTCAGGCGCGACACTGGAGGTGCTAGGAGCAACACTAGTGGTTCATGGCGCGACACTGGAGGGCTGGGAGCGACACTCGGGGTGCCAGGCGTGACACTGGAGGTGCTAGGAGCAACACTAGCGGTGCTGGGCGTGACACTGGAGGTGGTGGGAGTGACACTGGCGGTGCTGGGCGTGACACTGGCATTGTTGGGCGCGGCACTGGAGGTGCTGGGAGCGACACTCGGGATGTTGGCATGACACTTGAGGTGCTTGGAGCGACACTGGCGGTGCTGGGAGCAACACTGGAGGTGCTCGAAGTGACACTCGCATTGCTGGGGGCGACACTGGAGGTGGTGGGAGTGACACTAGCTGTGCTGGGTGCGACACAGGAGGTGCTTGGAGAAACACTCGCGGTGATGGGCGCGACACTGGTGGTGCTGGGTGTGACACTAGCGTTGCAGGGCACGACACTGGAGGTGCTAGGAGTGACAATGGCGTTGCTGGGTGCGACACTGGAGGAGTTGGGAGTGACACCCGGTGTGCTGGGCGCGACACTGGCGGTGCTAGGAGCAACAACGGGGTGCTGGACGCGAAAGTGGAGGTGCTGGGTGTGACACTCGCTGTGCTGGGCGTGACACTGGTGGTGCTGGGAGCAACACTGGCGGTCTTGGGTGCGATACTGGGGGTGATAGAAGCGACACTCGCGGTGCTGGCCGTGACACTGGAGGTCCTGGAAGCGACACTCGGGGTACTGGGGGCGACACTGGAGGTGCTGGGAGCGACATTCGCGGTGCTAGGGCCGACACTAGAGGTGTTGGGAGCGACACTCGCGGTGTAGGGTGTGACACTGGAGGTGCTGGGAGGGACACTCGCGGTGGTGGGCCAACACTTGACATGCTGGGTGCGACACTTGCGGTACTGGGCGCAACACTGGAGGTGCTGGGAGCGATACTCGGGGTGTTGGGCACGACACTGGAGGTGCTGGGAGCAACACTCTAGGTGAAGGGCATGACACTAGAGGTGGTGGGAGCAACACTCGGGGTGCTGGGCGCGACACAGGAGGTGCTGGGAGCGACACTTGCGGTCCTGGGGCCGACAATGGTTGTTCTGGAAGCGACTCTAACGGTGCTGGTCGCGACATTGAGGTGCTGGGAGCAACACTCGCTGTGCCGGGGGCTACACTAGAGGTGTTGGGTGCGACACTGGCGGTTCTCAATGCGACACTAGAGGTGCTGGGAGTGACACTAGCGGTGCTGTGCGCGACACTGGAGGTCATGGAAGTGACACTCGGGATGCTGGGAGGGACAAACGGGGTGCTCGGCGCGACACTCGCAGTGTTGGGCGCGACACTTGAGTTGCTGGGAGCGACACTGGCGGTGCTAGGCGCAGCACTGGAGGTGCTGGGAGCGATTCTTACGGTGCTGGGCGTGATACTTGAGGTGCTGGGAGCAACACTTGCTGTGCTGGGCGCAACACTAGAGGAGCGGGGAGCGACACTTCCGGTGCTGGGCGTGATACTTGAGGTGCTGGGAGCAACACTCACTATGCTGGGCGCTACACTAGACGTGTTGGGTGCGACTTTGGCAGTTCTGTGAGCGACACTGGCGGTGCTGGGAGCGACACTCGCGGTGTTGTGCGCGACACTGGAGGTCCTGGAAGTGACACTGGAGGTGCTTGGAGCAACATTCGCAGAGCTAGGCGCAACACTGGCAGTGCCCGGCACAACACTTGAGGTGCTGGGTGTGACACTCACGGTACTGGCGCGACTCTGGAGGTGCTGGGAGCGACCATCGCGGTGCTCGGCGTGACGCTAGAGGTGCTATCTGCGACACTGGCGTTGCTGGGCGCGACACTGGAGGTGCTGGGAGCCACACTCGGGGTTCTGGGCGTGACACTAGACATGCTGGGAGCGACACTCAGGGTGCTGGGCGTGACACTGGAGGTGCTTGGAGTGACACTCGGGGTGCTAGGCGTGACACTGGAGGTGCTGGGAGCGACAGACGGGGTGCTGGGTGTGAAAGTGGAGGAGCTGGGAGCGACACTCGTAGTGTTGGGCGTGACACTGGAGGTGCTTTGAGTACACTCGCGGTTATGGGCGCTACACCGGAGGTGCTGGGAGTGACACTAGATGTGCTCGGCGCGACACTGGAGGTGCTGGGAGCAACACACGCGATGCTGGGCGCGACACTGGAGGTGCTGGGAGCAACACTCGCGGTGCTGGGTGGGACACTAAGGTGCTAGGAGCAACACTCGCTGTGCCGGGCGCTACACTAGACGTGTTGGGTGCGACACTGGCGGTTCTCGGCGTGACACTGGAGGTGTTGGGAGCGACACTCGCGGTGATGTGCGCGACACTGGAGGTCCTTGAAGTTACACTCTGGGTGCTGGGCATGACACTGGTGGTGCTGGGAGGGACACTCGCGGTGCTGGGTGTGACACATGAGTTGCTGGGAGTGACACCGGCCATGCTGGGTGTGACACTGGAGGTGCTGGGAGCGATTCTCGTGGTGCTGGGCATGACACTTGAGGTGCTGGGAGCAATACTTGCTGTGCTGGGCGCAACACTAGAGGAGCAGGGAGCGACACTCGCGATGCTGGTGCGTAACTGGAGGTGCTGCGAGCGACACTCATGGTGCTGGCTAAGACACTGGAGGTTCTGGGAGCGGCACTCGCGGTGCTGGGGGTGACACTGGAAGTGCTTAGAGCAACACTGGTGGTGCTGGGCGCGACAATGGAGGTGCTGGGAGCGACACTCATGGTGCTGGCGTGACACTAGAGGTGCCGGGAGCGACACTCGTAGTACTGGGCGAGACACTAGAGATGCTGGGTGCGATACTGGCATTGCTGGGTGCGACACTAGAGGTGCTAGGAGCGACACTCGGGGTGCTGGGCGGGACATTGGAGGTGCTGGGAGCGACACTCGGGCTACTGGGTGCGACACTTGAGGTGTTTGGAGCGACACTCGGGGTGCTAGGCGCGACAATGGAGGTGCTGGGAGCGACACTCGCGGTGCTGGGCACGACACTGGACGTGTTGGGAGCGGCACTCGTGGTGCTGGGTGCGACACTGGAGGTCCTTGCAGTGACACTCGCGGTGGTGGGCGCGACACTGGAGGTCCTTGGAGAGACACTCGCGGTAGTGGGCGCGACACTGGAGGTTCTGGATAGGACACTGGCTTTACTAGGCGCGACACTGGAGGTACTGGGAGTGACACTCGCTGTGCTGGGCGTGACACTCGCGGTGCAGGGAGCGACACTCGCGGTGTAGGGAGTGACACTCGCGGTGCTAGCCGCGACACTGGAGGTGCTGAGAGCAACACTCACGGTGGTGGGTGCGACACTGGAGGTGCTGGGAGCGACACTGGCGATGCTGGGTGCGACACTTGACGTGCTGGGTGCGACACTTGCGTTACTGTGGTGCGACACTAGAGGTGCTGGGAGCGACACTCGGGGTGTTGGGCATGACACTAGAGGTGCTAGGAGCGACACTCTAGGTGAAGGGCATGACACTAGAGGTGGTGGGAGCGACACTCGCGGTGCTAGGCGCGACACTGGAGGTGCTGCGACGTACACTCTCGGTGGTGGGAGCGACACTCGGGGTGCTGGGTGCGACATTGGAGGTGCTGGGAGTGACACTCGCGGTGCTGGGGGCGACAGTGGATGTTCTGGAAGCGACAATAATGATGCTGGGCGTGACACTGAGGTGCTGGGAGCAACACTCGTTGTGCCGGGGGCTACACTAGAGGTGTTGGTTGCGACACTGGCAGTTCTCGGTGTGACATTGGAGGAGCTGGGAGCAACACTCGCGGTACTGTGCGTGACAGTAGAGATCCTAGAAGCGACAATCGGGGTGCTGGGTGTGACACTGGTGGTGCTGGGAGCGGCACTCGCGGTGTTGGGCGCAACACTTGAGTTGCTGGGACTGACATTGGCGGTGCTGGTAGCGATACTCACGGTGCTGGGCGTGACAATGGAGTTGCTGGGAGCAACACTTGATGTGCTGGGCGCGACAGTGGAGGAGCGGCGAGCGACACTCGCGGTGCTGGTGCAAAACTGGAGGTGCTACGAGTTACACTCAGGGTGCTGGCCGCGACATTGGAGGTGCTGGGAGCAGCACTCGCGGTTCTAGGGGCCACACTGGAGGTGCTCGGAGCGACACTGGTGGTGCTGGGTGCGACACTGGAGGAGCTGGGAGTGAGACTCGCTGTTCTGGGTGCGACACCGAAGGTGCTGGGAGCAACACTAGTGGTCCGAGGAGCAACACTCGCGGCGGTGGGCGCGACACTAGAGGTGCTGTGAGCGACACTTGCGGTACTGGGAACGACACTGGAGGTGTTAGGTACGACACTGGCGTTTCTGGGCGCGACACTTGAGGTGCTGTGAGCGATACTCGCGGTATTGGACGCGACACTGGAAGTGCTGGGGGCAACACTCGCTGTGCTGGCGCGACACTAGAGGTACCGGGAGCGACACTCACAGTATTGGGTGAGCTTGACGGTGCTGGGAGCGATACTGGCGTTGCTGGGTGTGACACTCGAGGTGCTAGGAGCGGCACTCGGGGTGCTGGGCGCGACACTGAAGGTGCTGGGAGCGACACTCGGGCATCTGGGCGCGACACTCAGGGTGTTGGGCACGACAATGGAGGTGCTGGGAGTGACACTCGCGGTATTGGGCGTGACACTAGACGTGCTGGGAGCGACACTCGCGGTGGTGGGCGCGACACTGGAGGTGCTGGTTAGGACACTGGCGTTGCTGGGCTCGACACTGGAGCTGCTGGGAGCGACACTCGCGTTACTGGGCGCGACACTGGTGGTGCTAGGAGAACCACTTGGGGTGCTAGGCGCGACACTGCAGTTGCTAGGAGCGACACTCGCGGAGCTGGGTGCGACAATGGAGGTGCTAGGAGTGACACTCGGGGTGCTGGGGGCGACACTGGAGGTGCTTGGAGCGACACTCGCGGTGCTGGGAGTGACACTGGCAGTGCTTGGCGCGACACTGTAGGTGCTGGAAGCGACACTCGTAGTGTTGGGCACGACACTGGAGGTGTTGGGACCGACACTCGCGGTGCTGGGTGCGACACTGGAGGTGCTGGGAGTGGGACTCGCTGTGCTGGGCGCGACAGTAAAGGTGCTGGGAGCACAATCGCGGTGCTGGGCGCGACACTGGAGGTGCTGGGTGTTACACTTGCGTTGTTGGGCTCGACATAGGAGGTGCTAGGAGCCTCACAAGGGGTGCCGGGTGTGACACTGGACATGCTGGAAACGACACTCGTGGTGCTTGGCGTGACACTTGAGGTACTAGGAACTACAATCGGGGTGTAGGGCACGACACTGGAGGTGCTGGGAGTGACACTCAGGGTGTCTGGCATTACACTGGAGGAGCTGTGAGCGACACTCGCGGTGGTGGGCGCGACACAGGAGGTGTTGGGAGCCTCACGCGGGGTGCTGGGCGTGACACTGGACATGCTGGCAGCGACACTCGAGGTGCTGGGTGTAACATTGGAGGTGCTGGGAGCTACAATCGGGGTGCAGGGCACGACACTGGAGGTGCTGGGAGTGACTCTCGAGTGGCTGGGCGTGACACTGGAGGTGGTGGGAGCGACACTCGCGGTGCTGGGTGCGACACTGGAGGTCCTGGGAGCGACACTCGCGGTGGTGGGCGTGACACTGGTGGTGCTGGGAGCTACAATCACGGTGCAGGGTGCGACACTGGCGGTGCTGGTAGTGACACTCGGCTTTGCAGGGCACGACATTGGAGATGCTGAGAGAAACACTCGCGGTGCTGGGCAAGACAATGGATGTGCTGGGAGCGACACTCGCGGTGCTGGGCGTGACACTGCTGGTGCTAGGAGCGAAAGTCGTGGTCCTGGGTGCGACATTGGAGGTGCTAGGAGAAACACTCGGGGTGCTGGACGCGACACTGGAGGTGCTGGAAGCAACACTCGCGGTGCTGGGCATGACACTTAAGGTGCTGGGAGCGACACTGGCAGTGCTTGGCACGACACTGGAGGTGCTCGGAGTGACACTAGCGGTGCTGGACACGACACTGGTGGTGCTGGGAGCGACACTCACGGTGCTTGGAGCGACACTCGCGATGCTGGGCCCGACACTGGAGGTGCTGGGTGTGGTACTACCGTTGCTGGGGGTGACACAGGAGGTGCTGGGAGCCTCACTCGGGGTGCTGGGTGTGACACTGGATGTGCTGGCAGTGTCACTCGGGGTGCTGGGCGTGACACTGGAGGGGCTAGGAGTGACACTAGGGGTGCTGGGCACGACCCTGGAGGTGGAGGGAGCGACAATCGGGGTGATGGCCACGACACTGGAGGTACTGGAGGGACAATTGGGGTGCTAGTCGCGACACTGGAGGAGCTGGGAGCGACATAACGGGTGCTGGGTGCGACACTAGAGGTTCTGGGAGCGACACTCGCAGTGCTAGGTGCGACAATTTAGGTATTGGGAGCGATACTCGCGGTACTGGGCGCGACCCTGGAGTTACTGGGAGCGACACTTGCAGTGCTGGGCGCGACACTGGAGGTGTTGCGAGCGACACTCGTTGGACTAGGCGTGACGCTGGAGGTGCTGGGAGCGACACTCGCAGAGCTGGGCGGGACACTAGAGGTGGTGGGTGCAACATTTGCATTGCTGGGCGTGACACTGGAGGTGTTAGGAACGACACTCGGTGTGCTGGGCGCAACATTAGAGGTACTGGGAGCGACACTCGGGGTGCTGGGCGGGACACTGAAGGTGCTAGGCACAACATTCGTGGTGCTGGGCACGACACTTGAGGTTCTGGGAGCGACACTAGGGTTGCTTGGCGGGACACTAGAGGTGCTTGGAGCGACACTGGCGGTGTTGGGCGTGACACCGGAGGTGCTGGGAGCGACACTCGCGACGCTAGGCGCCACACTGGAGGTGCTGGGAGCGACACTCGCGGTGCTGGATGCGACACTGGAGATGCTAGGT
>JAOVVI020018176.1:0-10425 GCA_028571085.2 Nepenthes alata
TATTTTTTTAACGGTAATTATATATTTTAAAATAAATAATTATTATTTAATTATTTTAAAATAATTAATTTTAACTAATTTTTAATAAAATTATTTAATTATAATAATTTAATTAAGAATATACAATTAAAATATAAAAAATAAATTTTTTTATATTTATAAGATGTAGAGGTTTCTTGAATCCATGAGGTTCTGGGACCCGGGAGCATACATATTTTTTTTGAATGATATAATTAGTATATTTTTATTTTTATTTTAAAATAAAATTATTCGTGGTATAAATTTTAAAATATAAAAAATTACATATAGAATATTTAACTTAATAATAAAAAAATATAAAAAATAATGGAGATTCACCAACCCCAAATCCAAGGTTTTGGGAAGGTGACAACTAAATTAATGTTTTGTTTGGTTTTTAGTAAAAATATATAAAAATAAAATAAAATAAAATAAAATAAAATAAAATACTTTCTATTTATTTTGTTGTGGAATTATAAAAAAATAGAATAAATTATATCTCATCATTTTGAGCCAAAAGCAATTACCATCTAAATTATAGTTTAGTGAAGGTAAATAAAAACAAGGCAAAACTTTAGAATTTTATTTTCTTATCATTGTATTGTTTTATCATCCAGCTCATACCATCAATTTCCCTCGATTAAACTTCATTTATTAAACCCCCCTACGTCTTATCAGATTCAAACATCTTATTTTTTTGAAAAATCACAAATAAAGTATAAATACTCATGCTTTAAAATAAATTTAATTCAAATAAAGGTATCAAGAGAGCAGAAATAAAATATTAAAAGTTAAAATAAATTTATAATTTGGATAAATTATAGGGGAATTTTCTTTAAAAGTAATGTATTTATTTATTTATTTTTTGAAGAATATGAAATTTCAGAAAAATAGAATATATTAAGTTTTGTTGAGCTATTTATTAATTTGGATAAAAGGTCCTACATATCAGTTGAATATCATCTATTTTATAAAAATAATTCATAATAATTTTATATATTTTATTTATTCCTCATATATTCGAATAACTGAAATTCACTTTTTTTTTAAAAAAAATATTTTTTTTAAAAATACATATAAATAAAACGATAAAATTTTTATTTTGTTTACTTTTATTTGTTTATTATTGTTTTAATTATCTTATGAATAATTTTATTAAAGCGGATACCGGTCCGTCACAGATGATGATGTTACGGAAAGACAGCTCTGCCAAACGGCGTCTCTTTCGCTTTTTTGAGCGGTCATCATCCTGCTGTCCTCCCTTGCCAACTTAAGACGCAGAAACGAAACCCCACACACACACTCTCACACCCACTAACACAGAGAGTGACAGAAGGAAAGGATTCCAAGAGAGAGAGAGAGAGAGAGAGGGAGAGAGGACGCTGGGTAGGGAGCAAACCTCTGCCGGTAGCATTGCTTTATCTTTACTTTTTCTCTCTTCCACTTCCCCACCGTTTCCCTCCCCTCCCTTCACAACCATTGCTACCTGAGCCAAGTCTTCATCCGCAGTTGTTCTGGATATCGCCAAACAGCGCATTGATTATTCTTCGGAAAAGCCATTTCGCAGCACAATGCCCACCTCGAGATTTTGGCTTTACAGTCTCATTTTGCCTTGAAATCTGCCTTTTCATTCTTGGGTCAATGGGGAGTCTCTCGTCGGAAGATGAGGCGTACGATGAGCAGAGCGATAGGTGTGGAAGTTACAGCTTGAGTGCGGATGTGAGCGAGTCCGAAAGTTCTAGTGGTTTCTCCTGTCGCCGATTCGACGCCGATGGCCTTTCTTGCTCTATGACGCCATCGCCGCTCGGATATCGCCCGGTGGTCGGTAATTGTAGTTTCCCAGCGCCTCCACCCTTAGTGTTGCCGGTGATTGGGGGCAGAGATGTGGTTGTCTGGGATGAGAAGCCTCAGAAACCCGAGACTGACTCGTCCGGTAATTTTCATTGTTTTCTCTCCATATATTTCTCTCAATGTTACTAGTACCGAGGACGTTTTGTTTCCTTCTACATTTCCTCTGGAAATTGTAGGATCTGTAAATAAATTGCTTGATTCTTCGGCTAAAGTATGTTTATGGTGGATGCGAACTTGAATGCTCGTCTATGGTCTTAATTTGGTGTTTTATACTTGAAATTGTACTTGCATCTGGGTTTAATTTCGTTAATTCTCTGACCTTTTTCCAAGTAGCTCTGAATATATTTCCATGTTGGTTTTCCTTAATTGTCCCTGATCTTGATAAATTGTGTAAACCGAATACATATATTTTTGGTTCAATATGTAATTCGCTGTTGTTTATTCCATTTGGGGACGTCTTTCTGTGTTTCTACAGAAATAGAGATGATGAAGGAGAGATTTGCTAAGCTTTTACTCGGAGAGGACATGTCTGGAGGTGGGATGGGAGTGTGTACAGCGCTTGCTATCTCAAATGCCATAACCAATCTTGCTGGTACAACATATAAATCCTATTAATTTAGGTTTTCATTTTCTGCCTCGGGAGATTTTATCTAATAGCGTGTTATTGGAATGCTAGCTAGTGTATTTGGAGAGCTATGGAGATTAGAGCCTTTGGCACCTGCAAAGAAGAAGATGTGGTGCAGAGAAATGGAATGGTTGTTATGTGTGAGCGATTCCATTGTCGAACTTGTGCCATCAATACAAGATTTCCCCGGTGGAGGCACATTTGAAGTCATGGTGGCTCGGCCAAGATCAGATTTATATGTAAACTTACCCGCCCTTAAGAAGCTAGATGCTATGTTACTTACCATGCTGGATGGGTTTAGGGATACAGATTTCTCGTATGTTGATGGTGGGATTGTTGCACCCAAGGCTGATGATTATGATGCTTACCCGTTGTGTAGTGGCCGACTTTCTGTTCGGCAGGAGGACAAGTGGTGGTTGCCATGTCCAAAAGTTCCACCAAATGGTTTGGCAGAAGATGTAAGGAAGAAGTTGCAGCATTGCAGGGAATGTACCAATCAGATACTAAAGGCAGCTGTGTCCATAAATGGTAGTGTGCTAGCTGAGATGGAGATTCCCAGTGCTTATTTGGAGTCCTTGCCCAAGGTAGCAATTGCATCCTTTTTCCTGTTTCTATAGTTATGCTTGTTCAATACCCATAATTTCCAGTCATTTGCTTGCTCAGTTGCATAATTGATTTGTTGGTGTGATAAGTATGCAGCATATCTAATTAGGCTATGCTGTCATTCCTTTTCAGTGTTCTCATTTTAGCATGTTTTATTGAAATTTATGAAATAGATGAAAAACCTTCACACTACAGTAATGTTGCAGTATTGAAAGTTCCTAACCAATAATGCTAGAAGCTTTGTGCATTGTGCGACCCCTTTTTATTGAAGTATATGAAACAGGATTGTACAAGTTGTTCCTCTTTATTCTTAATGGAACTGATCACTCTATTAGCCTTGCAAGTTTGTCTGTTTATATCTCTACTTCAGGATTTTGTTAGTTTTGCTAACTTATTGTTCTAGAGATGGTTGTAAATTTGTTCTAGAGATGGTTGTTGTTGTTATTGTCTTCTTTGATGCACCTTTTTCTGTATATTGCTGCTCTATTTTGTAAATCTTGGTAAAATTTTGGGTATTCAAGCTTCTGTTTGATGCTAGTTCTCACAACTTTGACAGTACTCTTACTTCTATTGTGCGTCACTGCTTTTGGTTACTGCCACCCTTTAGTACCTTAGGAGCATGCCAGACCAACCTCTGTTTTTCTCTTTGATTTTACCTTTAAGGTTACTGGTAATTCGGTCCACTTTTGAGTGACCACATATTTCATTATTTATTGACGATCTCAATATCCATGTCTCTGAGCAAAGTATCATGTGTAAATCTGTTGATTAAATGACATGTACGCTGATATAAATTCCTCATTGAGATATATATGCACTTGATTGATATTAGTATGTCAGTGAGTAAGAGCAAATTGTTTCAATATTTTTCTCCAACCAGTTTGATGCTTTAGTTCTCACTTCTAATGCTGTTCTTATGGATTGTAAGAATTCTACTAATATCAACTGCTTTGCCTTTGCAGAATGGAAAAGATTGTCTCGGTGATATAATTTACCGCTTCATAACTGCGGAGCAATTCTCACCAGAATGTCTTTTTGATTGCCTAGACCTGTCCTCAGAACATTGTACTCTAGAAGTAGCAAACAGGATCGAGGCGGCTGTGCACGTATGGAGACAGAAAGATCAGAAAAGACTTGGAAGTCAATTGAAAAACAAGCGATCATCGTGGGGTGGTAAGGTTAAAGGCTTGGTTGCAGATCAAGAGAAAAATCAAGTTCTTGCACAGCGGGCTGAGACACTTTTAAGGAGTCTTAAGCTTGAGTTTCCTGCTCTCCCGCAGACAGCACTGGATATGAGCAAGATTCAATACAACAAGGTATTTGGCCAATTTCCTATGTCTTAGCATGCCATTAGTCGGCAGAATGGAATTTATAGAAAGCCAAATAGATGAGTTTGTGTCGGTGTATCTTTAATAGACTAAGAGTTGGTCAACCACAAGTAGGAGTGTTTTTGGGAAGCCGAAATCAGTGAGGAAATATGATGCTCCACTGCATGGGTAACAAGTAATGGTTCTCTAACATATTGCTGGGCAGCCTTTTTTCTGTAGGTGGTAAAAAGGCTTAGTTTGGTGGGATTTAGTGCTGATAATCTGTTGAATTTTAGATCTTAGGGGGGCATTTCAGTGGTGGGAAGATTGATGTTGTGGCTGCAGAGTTTGATAATTATGTAGACCTAAATTCCCAATAGTGTGTTCATGACATTTCAGTCATTTATAGAATTTAAACAACTATAATAATGAAGCCTTCAATCCTATTGGATGGGGTCAGCTGTGTAAATTAGTTTGTATCATTTTACTTGATTTAGTATAATATCTTTCAAAAATATAAGAATGATAATAGTAGGCCAAAAAAAAGACCTATATACCTACCATCAACCAGTCTAGAATTGATTTTCTGTTACCATCAATGGATAACCTGGACTGAAGGTTCGGACCCTTGATTCAAAAATAGAAATTGTGAGCCAATGAAAGAGGCAGAAACACTTTCCGTTCGGGCCCTATCATAACTAACTACACAGATTCCACTCAATCTTTTTACACCAATTTATCTTACTCTCTCGACCAATTCATTCTAAGAAAATATTGCCAAATCTTTCTGAAGTGAGAGGGGGGAAAGCACGCCACAACTAACATAACAACTAGCTGAAAAATGTTATCTAGATAGGATAGTCTGCAATGGCTTTGATAGGGGCTTGCTTGTTCAAGCTCCACTTGGAAGAAATTTTAAATAATTTTTTTATCACTGCATTCCAATTTTAAATCATTATCTAGAGTTAAAAAGGAGTTATTAAAGCATTGAAAGGATTTGTTCATGCTCTCTGGATGGAACACTATGTCTAAACAACTGCAGCATATTCTTTGTTTGTCTTGCTATATAGCATGGAAAATTGGATCGAATTTTCATAACTGAAGATTCCAGCATTCTTAGTTGTATGATAATATACATGGCTTCGAGCCTTCTTTCTTTTATACTTGTTTGTCTGTCCTGGCCCTATTTGTAGCCTGTAAATGATCTTTGATATGTTTTCCTTTTCCCATAATCATGTTGTGCGGCTTCGACTTCATTTCCTAATTGCTCTGATACATTTACAATTGTTGCTTTTGTGAACCTAGTAGGTAGACAGGAAATTGGCACATTTCTTCTGGTTTAGCAAATAATGGGATGCTTTGTCCGTAGTTCAAGTATTTGCTTGGCTGGTCTCTATTTAATTGAATTGCATCTACAGATCGCTATAATATCATATATCGTGCTAAGAATTCTAAGCATTGGCTAAGAGGGGAAGAAATAAGTTCACTCCATTGCAATCCATTTTAGAACGAGAAAAAAGATTAATGCCCCCTTCAGATAATTGTGTTTCATTTAGTCCTCGAAATGCCAAAAGTGCTCTCTCTCTCTGTGCTGCAGGATGTCGGGCAGGCAATACTAGAAAGCTACTCGAGGGTAATGGAGAGCTTGGCGTTTAATATTATGGCGAGGATCGATGATCTTCTATTCGCGGACGACGCAGCCAAGAAATCTTCCTCGGCCGAATTGAAGTCTCTTTTCGGCAGGGGAGGCGGTTTTGGCAGCCTCCCATTACAAAAACGGATCGCCCCGAGCCCCTTTTCAATTCAAAATACTCCTTACGCCTCTCCGTTTGCAACTCCAAACTTCTGCTTTTCTCCTACATCTGGAAGTCCGGGCAAGGGGCTCCCGTCCCATGGTAAGATTAACCTCAGAGGAGCAACCGCTGACCTGAAATTGGAAAAACAGAACTCGATCGCGTTCGATAAAGTCTGGTCGCATCGCGGGAACCTGGGCACCATGACCACGGGAGATGCTCCGGGTAGAGACTGAACTTTGATCGGAAACCCTGCCGCCATGCAGCAGCTTTAGAGGCATTCGTAGTTTTTATCACTGTAAATTTTTCTAGCCATAAGATAATGACTGTTCAAATTGTTTTTGCTTAGGTCTTTTGTAAGGAAAATAATTTTCCTCATGACTACACATCAGTTCTCGCCAAAAGCTCATTCCCTCGTAGTATATTGCTTTGCCTATTTTATATGAATGAATCGAGTAATCTATTGCAGGAGGTGAGGTGGGTTCGATCCAATGCAACATTCTATAACCGTAGAATCAATTTTAAGTAATTTTTTATTATATCATTTCTAAGTTTTTTAGATTTGCACTGTTGTTATTCTTTTAAAATTATAATTAACTCGTATTTCTTACTTAGTATCTTATTTAATTTATATCTTAAATATCTAACTTATATTTTAGAATTAAGTATTTAATTATGACCGATTTTATTTTTTAGTGATTTTGCTGGTTTATCTTATCATTTTTATACGTACAATGGTTGGTTTTTGTTGATTTATACACCTTCACTCACACTATTTTGGGCATATGCTTCATACAACCTCTCCAAAGGTTGTAGCTTGAACAGGCACTCTTGTGGTGGGGGAGGGGGTGGCGTGTTCTAGAAAGACTTGAGGACAAAGTTAAGAATGTTGTGTTGGGTGTTAACTTTGAATTCATTCATGTAAAATCTGTTGGCCGGAATGGACGGCTGACTATCAAAGGCACAAAATAAATACACGCTCACACGATGAAGTGAAAGCCAAAGAAGAGAAATGAATGCCAAGTGTTTTACGTGAAAAATCCTTCTGAAATAAGAAAAAAATTACGGGACATCAAATCCACGATAAAATCACTAAGTATGAGATATTTGTTACACAAACCACCAGAAGCGAAAATATAAAAACAGAGCAAAGGTGAACAAAGAATTACAACATTTTGTTCTCACTCAGTACTCTTTTTATACTTTCACTCATATATTTTTATCTATACTTTTTCACTTCTCTCTCATTGGCGGTGAGTATGCGTATACATATATATGCACACATCTTCCAACAATATGAGCAATCATAACTCAGCATGGTAGTTGGTGCACATTTTTCAAAGTCTACATGCGTATGCGCATGTCCTGTCTTACAGCAGGTAGCGCATGCTTGCTCCTGCAGACTGATCAATTGTTGTCCCAAGAAAGATATCTTCAAACTACCCAATCAGGTAGGTTAACTGTATGCCTCTTGGGATATAACAGTCATTCAAAATTTTTATATCCAACTTACTAACTCTGTATACTTCATTCTTTCCTTTCGGTAGAATCTTGGTAATCATGTCTGCCCTATTTTTTTCAGTGTCAACCTTTTTCAGTGACAGTAGATCGGATTCAAATACGTTTCTTACCCAATGATATCGCACATCAATATGCTTTGATATGGAATGAAGTGGGGAGTTCTTACAGAAATAAATGACACTCTAGCTATCACAAAGTATCACATACTTTTTCTATTTAAGAATCAATTCCTAAATAAACTTTTTATCTATAATATCTTTTTACAAGCTTCTGTCACGACAATATACTCAATTTTACTAGTAGAAGGTGCGACACACTTCTACAACTTAGACTATCAGAAAATTGCACATCCAGCAAATTTCACTAAGTATCCCGAAGTGGACTTGTGACTGCGATGTCTCCGATCATATCAGCATCCGAGTAACCCACCAATTGAGGCTCGTCACTTCCAAGACACAAGCACCTCTTAAAAGTTCATCGGATGTATCTCATAATCTCCTTTACCTCGGACCAGTACTCATTTCCTGGATTAGACAAAAACCGTCTGACTATGCGAACAACATGTGCTATGTCCGGCCTTGGGCATACCAAGGCATATATCAAGCTTCCTACGGATGAGGAGTAAGGAACACCTCTCATGTATGCCTTCTCTTCGTCCGAAGATGGATACTGACGCCTGCTCAGCTTGTGGTGGTTTGCAAGTGGAGTGCTGACAGGTTTGGATTTATCCATGTTGAATAGTTAGAATATTTTCTCAATATAGTTTTCATGAGACAACCAAAGTCTTTTTACCTCCCGATCACGAATGATTCTAACACCAAGAATTTGGTTTGCCGGTCTAAGGTCTTTCATGGTAAAGGATTGTCCAAATTGCTCATTCAACTTCTTTATCCGAGCACTGTTTTATCTAAGGATCAATATGCCATCCACGTTAAGGAGAAGGATAACAAAATCGCCTTCGAAAAGCCTCTATGTGAAAATACAGTAATCACAAGTAGTCCGCCGGTATCATTGATTAATCATGACTGATTCAAATTTATTGTACCACTGTCTTGGAACCTGTTTCAACCAATATATGTTCTTCCTTAGACGACAGACCAGTCGCTCCTTTTCTTTAACCTTGAACCCTTCTAGCTATTCCATATAAGTTTTCTCTTCTACTTCAACTTGGAGAAAAGTCGTCCGGACATCCATTTGCTCCACTTTTAGATTCCGGGCGACCGCTAAACGCAACACAACCCGTATAGAGGACATCATTTTCATTGGAGTAAAAATCTCATCGAAATTGATTCCCTTTCGTCGACTGAAACTTTTCATCACTGACTGTGCCTTGTATTTTGATTTCATAATATTCTCATCCATTTTCAATCAGAAGACCCATTTATTCTTTAGAGTTTTCTTTCCTTAGAAAGCTTGGCTAAATCAAAGGGGTGATTCTCATGAAGAGAACTCATTTCATCTTTCATGGCTTCCAACCATTTTTCCTTACTCTCGTCCTCCATAGCCTCTTTAAAACTCTCAAACTCTCCGATATTAGTGAGCATAACATATTCACTGGGTGACAGATGGACGGATGACCATCTGTTTCGTGAGGATCGTCTGATAGATACATCCTCGGCCTATTGAGGGATGATTTCGTCCTAGTCTTCATTAGGTGCCATGATCGCCCCTCCATTATCCTCAACCGCCTCAGGATCATTGTCCTCGTCTTCCATGGATACCGAACAGATAATTTTGACACTTACTTTATCCGCCTACAAAACATCACACTCTGCCTTCCTGCCAATATCATCAATCGTTTTATTTTCAACAAAGGTTACGTCCCTTGACCGGACAATTCTTCTCCCAGCTAGATCATAAAATCTATAATCGAACTCATCTTTCCCATAGCTAAGAAAGATACATTGTATCGTCTTTGGCTCTAGCTTTATCCTTTCATCTATTGAGATATGAACAAAGGCTTTACATCCAAACACTCGTAGATGATCATAGGATGGCTTATTATTCGACCATATCTTCTCCGACACTTCATCCTTCAAGGGTTTACTGAGTGACCTATTTATGATGTAGGTCATCGTCTTCAGTATTTTGACCCAGAAGTGTCCAGGAGGTTTAGTTTCGGAAAGCATGCATCGTACTCTTTCTAAAAGTGTGCGGTTCATCCGATCAGCCACTCCGTTGATGTATATACATAATAGTATAAACTTTACTAGGAGAAGAGAATTAAAATTTATTTATTCATCCATAGAACTGTTTCTTTATATGCAACCTGGTTGTCAAGGATTTGGACTTATATCGGCTCTCCGACTTCTCCTAAACCTTTGCAAGACCAGTCAGGCTAAGGACCTCCTTGAGTGTATTGTTCACCAAACATAACTTAATAGTACAGTTGGTAAGGTCTCGTTTATCTTGCCAGTCCTCCACTGACAGGTTTTTCGACTTATCTTCCTTCTTTTTTAGTATTTTTATTATTTTTTCTCTAGTTAGGATGTTCTTCACCCTCTTATTAAAGGATGAAGTTACTTTTCCCATTAAACTATTCTACACTGAACGGCAAGTTCTTTGAAGTTGATGACGCCATTCATATAGAATTCTGAACCATTCTCTCTAATACCACTTGTTGGTCGGAATAGACAGCCGACTATCAAATGTATAGGAACAATACACGCACACACGATGAAGTGAAAGTAGGAGAAGAGAAATAAAC
>JAOVVI020018177.1:0-10425 GCA_028571085.2 Nepenthes alata
GACCTTTCCAATTGATAGCTGCCCATCATCAAAAATATCTCTCACCCAATGATATCGCACGTTAATGTGCTTTGACCGAGAATGAAATGAGGAGTTTTTTCATAAGTGAATGACACTTTGACTATTACAAAAGACCTCATACGTCTCTTTCCTTAGACCTAATTCCTGAATGAACATCTTCATCCAAAGCATCTCTTTGCAGACCTCGGTCACGGCAATGAACACTACTTTTATAGTCGAGAGAGCGACACACTTCTGCAACTTAGACTGCGAGGAGATTGCCCCTCCTGTAAATTTTACCAAGTATCCGAACGTTAATTTTTAAAAATCAACATCTCCGGCCATATCGGCATCTGTATACCCAAACAGTTGAGGCTTCTCTCCTCCAAACTTCAAACCCATCTTAGAGGTCCTGCGAAGATATCTGAAAATTTTTTTTACCGTGGACTAATGCTCCATCTCTGGGTTTGAGAGAAAACGGCTTATAAGGCCAACTGCATGAGCAATATCAGGCCGCGTACACACGGCCATGTACATCAAACTGCCTACAGCCAAGGAGTAAGAAATCTTACTCATACGCGCCTTCTCGGTATTCGAGGACGGACACTGCTACTTGCTCAGCCTAAAATGGTTGGCCAAAGGGGTACTGACAGGCTTGGAGCTTTCCATGTTGAATCATTGAAGCACCTTTTCAACATAGCCTTCGTGGGATAGTCAAAGCTTTTTATCCCCTTGGTCATAAAATATTCTGATCCCCAGAATCTGCTTCGTCTATCCGAGGTGTTTCATAGCGAAAGACTGCCCCAGTTGCTATTTCAGCTCATTGATCCAAGCACTATTTTATCCGACAACCAGCATGTCGTCAACATAAAGGAAGAGGATGACAAAGTCATTTTCTAAAAATCTCTAGACAAAGACACAATGGTCAGAAATAGTCCTATGGTATCCTTATCCAACCAAAAGAGACAAACTTTTGGTACCACTGTCTCGGAGCTTGTTTCAACGCGTACAAGCTCTTTTTCAAATGACAGACTAGTCCTTCCTCCCCCTTGACTTCAAAACTATCTGGTTGCTTCATGTAGATCTCGACTTCTAGATCTCCATGGAGAAAGACTGTCCGGACGTCCAATTACTTAATCTCCAGATCCAAAGCCGCTGCCAGTCTGAGCACCACATGGACCAAGGACATCTTCACAACAGGTGCAAAGATTTCATCAAAGTTAACACCATTACGTTGATCAAAGCCCTTGACCACAAGTCATGCCTTGTGTCTCGGCTTCCTCGAGTCCTCGGTGATCTTCAGCCGGAAGACCCATTTATTCTTCAGGGCATTCTTCCCACTGGATAGCTTAACCAGCTCAAATGTATGGCTTTCATAAAGAGATGTCATTTCTTCATTCATGGACTTAAACCATTTATCATTCTGAGCGCTACACATAGCTTCCCCAAAATCTTCAGGTTCGCCAGCATCAGTGAGGAGGACGTACTCACTTGCTGACAGGCGGGTGGACGGACGTCTCTGCCTAGACGACCGTCTCACAGGGGCCACCTCGGCCTGTTGAGGTGTCAAATCTTTAACCTGATCCTGACGCACTGGAACCGCCTCATCATGGTTGCCAGCCACTCTTAGTTCGTCGACATCGGACACAAGAGGCACTGGACGGACAGCATCCACATCAACTCTATCCGTCCAAAAAGTATTGGATTGAGACTTCTTCTCTTTCCCAATTACTCAATGGTCTCGTCCTCAACGAAGACCACATCACGGGACCGGACTAACATTTTTTTCTTTGAGTTATAGAACCTATACCAAAGTTCATCATCGCTATAGTCCAGAAAGACACATTGGTTTGTCTTTGGCTCCAATTTAGTCCTCTCGTCTCTTGGAACATGAACAAAAGCCTTGCAGACAAAAGTCTGAAGATGGTTAAAGCTGGTTCCTTCCCAATCCAAATCTTCTCTGAAACTTTCCCATCCAGAGGCTTATTGGGCGACCGGTTGATCATGTGGGTGGCCATCTTCAAGCCCTCGGCCCAAAAAGATCCCGAAAGCCTGGCATCAGACAACATGCACCTGACCATTTCTATTAGGGTGCGATTCATCCTCTCGGCCACGCCATTCAACTGTGGCATCTTTGGTGGAGTCTTCTGGTGTTTGATGTCGTGAGCTCTACAATAGGCATCAAACGTCCCAATGTACTCTCCGTCGTTGTTGCTTCGGATGGCCTTTAACCTCCTCCTGGTCTCACGGTCAACAAAAATATGCAACTGCTCAAAGATCTCTGAAACCTGATCATTGATCTTCAACGGGAATACCCATAGTTTCCTCGAGTAATCTTCAATGAAGGAGACAAAGTATTGTGCTCCTCCAAAAGACCTATCCGGGAGGGGACCACACACGTTCGTGTGGACAAGCTTTAGGACCTTGGACTTCCTGGAAAATACGTCTCCTGAAAAGGAGACTCTCTGTTGCTTTCCCGTCATACAGTGAGGGCAAGTCCTCAACTTGTCTCCATCCATCTCTGGGATGAGACCTTTCTTGGCTAGATGACTCATGCCTCGCTCACTTATATGTCCAAGCATTTTGTGCCATAGGCCCGAGGACTCTATACATTTTGCGGCATTCACCTCTGCCTCCTCGGTCTTGGCTTTCAACGCGTAAAGGCCTGAAGCCTTTACTTCACGGGCAACTACCAAGGAACCCTTGGTTAGTTTAAAATTGCCGTCACAAAAGACACTGCAGTAACCTTCATTATTGAGCCGTCCAACTAAAATGATATTCATACGAATATCGGGGATGTGTCGGACGTCTCTTAAAATCAGTCGGGCTCCAGTGTTTGTCAACAAGGAGATGTCGCATTGTCCAATGATCTCAGACGTCTCCATGTTGCCCATCTTCAACACTCCTGGGGCGCACGGAGTGTAAGTGGAGAACTACTCTCTCTTGAAAGTGACGTGGATAGATACGTTAGAATCCACCACCCAGTTAGAGGCATGCTCGGCCACGCTCACAGAGTCTTCAAACTCGCAAGCCAGAAAGAGGTCACCTCCTGTGACAACAGAGACCGAGGACTCTTCCTCGCCACGTCTCTTTTCTTCTCTTTCTTTTTCAGGATTTTTACGCTTCCACTTATAATAAAACTTCTTGATGTGGCCCTTCTTGCAACAATGATGGCACTCCATGTTCAGGTATTAAGAACATGACTTATTCCGCCCATTGTCTTCAGACTTTGGGCCACGTACTCGACTCCTTCCCCTGGTTTCGGTGACAAGGACCTCGGAGTGCTAAGAGGTGGACGGTACCAGAGACCGTCATCTCACTTTCTTGTTCAGCACAGCTCCTTTGGCAATCTCCAAAGTCGCCACTCTGTCTGGAACTCTATTGGCAATGGTGATCATCATGATCTCCCATGAGTCCGAAAGGGTTGCTAGGAGCCAGAGTCTGAGCACCTTATCCTCGAACTTAATTCTCATGCCATTTAGACTGTCCACACAGCCCTGAAATTCATTAGGTGGTCGGCGACATATGAGCGGTCCTTGTACCGTATCCGCATTAGCCTCATCAAGTGGAAGATTTTATTATGTCGATCTTGAAGGTATAGAGTTTTTCCAGCTTCTCCCAAAGCTCCTTGGCATTGGACTTTCCCCGAACGTGGTTGTACACGTTGTTGTCCACAAACTGTCATATGAACCCGCACACTTGCTTGTGTTCTAACGTCCACGCCTCGTCCATTTTTGCCGTCTGTTTTTCTGTGGCAAAAATGAGATTGTGCATGGACTTCACAAATAGCAAGTCTGACATCTTACTTTGTCAAGTGTCAAAGTTGGTTACATTTAAGCAAGTCATATTGCTTCCAACCTCCATAGCAGCCAGCAACAAGGTCACCGTTCAAAGAACCAAAGTCTCTGATATCACTTGTTGGTGCAAAACGGAAGACAACAGTGACCAGACGGACGGAGCACTCGGACAGCAACAGAGCAGAGCTCTCGGTCATCTAAGCAAGTCATATTGCTTCCAACCTCCATAGTAGCCAGCAACAAGGTCATCATTCAAAGAATCAAAGTCTCTGATACCACTTATTAGCGTAAAACGGAAGACAACGGTGACCGAATGAACGGAGCACTCAGACAGCAACAGAGCAGAGCTCTCGGTCGAATGGCCAAAAGTAGAGATAGAACAAACGAGAGAAACACATATAGGAGATTAACGTGGAAAGACCCTTCTTGACTAAGGAAAAAACTATCAAAGAATACACTATAAAGAATGATTATTTACAATAATGTTAGCTACACAAGCTCAGACAAATAAAAGACAATCACTAAGTGTATACCACTCAATCTCTCTCTAAAAGTGTTTCTCACTCTATCTTTACAACAAGGCTACCCACAGCTCTCTCTAAGCTCCTTAAAATGCTTACCGTTTCACACACCCGTGGTTGCACACAGCCAACAACCTGTCACACAAGCAAAGTGCACAAGCCTTACATACACAATGGGCCTAGTGGACAGCCAGCCACCCTACGGGCACTAGAATGGCAGGACCATGCCCCCTAGGTCTGCCATGGCAGGCGCACGCCCGGCCTGTCAGCCTAGAAAATTATAGCCGCCTCAACATCCAATCAGAGTGAGTTAACTGTCCACCTGTAAAACGTGGCTACAACAGGCCTACGGAGAGAGAGAGTCAACGCCTAGATTCCTGGAGTCATCGTTCATGTCCTCAGCAACCTCTCGGACATGACGTCTCCAATGAGTCATCGTCCACATGACAGGCTTCTTGGACTACTCAAGAAAGTCATCGTCCATTTTTCCCAATGGAGTTCGCGGACACAAGCGCCACGAGGGACTGACCCCAACAAGTGGACCTATTGGGTGCCAATTATCAAACCATAGGTGCGTCCGTGATCCGTTCCCAATAATGTAGCGAGCGCAATGACGCATTTCAGAACAAAGCTTCATAATCTTCTTCCAACTCCAAGACACAGAGTTCAGGACTTTAATAGTCCAGACAAAACAATCCTTTAATCAAAATTTATGAGCATAGGAAACTCATATGGATTCAGGATTATTGGTGATAATTCTCCATAGGAGTCAGCAGATAAGAGCCTTATTTGATGCTTGCAAGTTTTTAATTCCCAGACCATCTTTTGTCTTAGGGGAGCAGATCTCATCCCACGCCACTTTGACTGAGGTCTTCCCATTAACATTCCTATGCCATAGGAATCTCCGAATAATCTTTTCAATCTCCTTGAGGAGAGCTTTAATCCCATGTCAATAGTTTAATCAGCAGATCGATACTATGTTATATTAGTTGTTAATTATATTTTATATTATTATTTTTATTTTTTAATTGTCCAAAATCATTAACTTTTTCTGACTATCAATTATGATAACTATATTAAAAATAGTTATATTTTTAAAATATAGAATATTAACCTTCATTAAATATTAAATCTAATATTTAAAAAAATTAATAAACGAACAGATTGCTTCGTGACGTCATCCGTTACGTCATCTCGTCGTTCTCACGTCTTCGTGAAATTTCTGAGGTCAAAGCTGAAAAACATCTTGCACTTCCCCCATAGCCCTCTCTCTCTCCCTCCCCCCAATAGCTCAATTCCGCAGCGGAGACATACTGGTATTATCTCTTTTCACTGTGTCCATTCGTACTTCTGAATGAACTTCTTTTCTCGTTCCTTTTCGTATAGATTTTTAATTTCCTCGGAGCTGACATCCAGCGATTTGCGATTTCTTTCGCAACGTTAACTTGTCTAAATTTCTGTTTGCTTCTCGTTCTATTGTGTTGTATTTGATATGATAATCAATAAAGGTTGAGAAATCTGAGATCTTGAAAACCTTGTTATGTGAAAATACTTGATCAAATTTCAGGTTTTGTGATTTCGGGTTTCTTTTATTCGCTTAAAATGATTGCTGTAAGGGGAAAGAACTTGCGATGTGCTTGAATTTTGCATCAAGAGTATCGATCAAACTTTGCTGGACCGTTTGGATTGCCTAATTATACGTAGGAATTGGGTTCTAATGCCCGGTTTTGGGAAATCTCATTTCTGATTTCAATTGAGGATGGGAGAGAGTTAAGTCTTAATTGGGAGAATATCAAATTTCGCACACCGCATGATGCGTACCTTCGATATGGATTTGAACCCAAGAGCTTCTAAAATAGATTTTTGAATCTTTCAATTTGAATCTTACGCACAATAAACCCAAATAAGAGTTTAAAGAGACGGGAGCAAATCTCTAATTTATTTTCTAACGCTCAAGTAAGCAATCATGTTTAACTAATGAGTTAGAGAAAGAAAGAGAGAAAGAGAGCAGAGGATTGGAGGATTAGGCTCCGAGAAGATTTTATTGGAGGATGTGGTCTGTGTTGGGGCAAAAGGGCGACCGGACAGAATGACACACAGTAAAGGGAAAGAGGAAGAAGAAGCACACACACGTTTTACGTGGAAACCCCTTCCGAAGCCGAAGAGGAAAAACTACGGGAGCCGAGTCTACAGCAAATCTACTATGTGAAATAGGTTACAAACCTCCAAGATGGAGTATCCGCTACACACCCGAGAATGACTCACTCTCACCGGTGGTGCACTCATCTCTTTTCTTTCACCATTGGATTTTCCCTCCTTGCACTCTACCGTGCTCAGATGCTCTCCCACTCTCACTCTCACTTCTGCATGCCTAGCATGCGTATATATGGTGGTCTGCCCGGAGACCTTAAACCAATAGGCAGGTTGAGTGTGGTCAAATACCTGCCACCTGCTTTGCAACCTGCCAACAGTTTTATCCACTAACTCTGCAACCTGCCGCCTGCATAGACAGCGCACGCGCAGCAGGTCTGCCACTTGCTCTGGTGTCCAGCAACTTGTTGCCAACTGTCCACGACGTCCTCAGTCGTTGCTGCAGTCAAGTCCCTTGGCCGTCTGTGCCCATTAGCTATTACAAGAGTCTTCTGACGTTCCTTGGTTGATTTCATACCAGTAATATCAACTGGTAAATTCTTCCTTCCTCCGTCCCACTGAGCTTGGAGTAATCTCACTCCCCTTCAACTCTTTTACCGTGGACTTATCATTCTCCCTTGCACTCTACCTTGGCCAATGCCCCATTTGGTCACCTTGGTATTTCCTTTGGCAGTGCATACCTTCATCAGATACCGCCCTGCTGTCCTGCTTCCCCTTGCCATCACGGAGGTACCTTTGGTAAGCTTCCACTGGCCATCGCCAAACGCCGTCCTGAAGCCTTTCTCATCAAGTTTCCTGGTTGAAATCACATTCAACCTCAGATCTGGGGCATGTTGCATGCCTTCCAGCACGAGCTTGTTTCCGTTGTTTGTTATCAAGCAAACACCCCCAATGCCAATAACTCTAGACGAGCCACCATTACCCATCTTCAACATCTCATGGCCAACGGGCGTATAACTCATGAAGTGGGACTTCCTCGGTGTCGCATGTTGTGAGACCCCACTGTCGATCACCCAACTCGTCTCTTGGCATGTGCGGCTCCGTGCTTCCCTTGCATGGACCACCAAGAGGTCTCAACAGAAAGCAAAGGTCTCCGGATCATTAGCTTGATCCCTTTTCTCCTGACAATCGCTTCTTCCCTCCTTGTCCTGCCTTCTTTGCGGACAGTCTCTCTTTATGTGGTCTTTCTTGCAAAAAAGAAGTAACTCCTCTATTCATGCTTGTTCCGGCTGTTGCTCATTTTCACTTTGCCACCTCCGCCTTGTTCCCTCAATTTTTCTCATCCCCGACTGCTGGTCGCCACAAGAAGATTTGGCTGAGAGCTTGAGACCTCACCGCTTTTTCTCCGCCTTGACTCGTTCATAAATAGGAAAGCTATGACCTCGTCCAGCCTCAGCGTGTCCTTCCCGAACAGCAGTCGTGATGATATGATAGTACGAGGCCGACAAGGATGCCAACAATACCAATGCTTTGTCTTCCTCCTTGATTTCCTCATCAAGGGCTGACATCTGCATCACCAGCCGATTGAACTCGTCCAAGTGCTTCTCGAAACACTCACATTCCGACAACCGCGGGCCATAAAATTGCTTCTTCATATGAAACCTGGTTGTTAAAGACTTGAACTTATACCGGCTTTCAAGGTTTTCCCAAACCTCCGCCGGGTCTGACAGACCGAGGACCTCTTGGAGTATGTTGTCCGCCAAACACAACTTAATAGTGTAGTTGGCAAGATCCCTCTTGTTCTGCCACTCATCCTCGGTCAGGTTCTCCGACTTCTTTTCCTTTTTTCGAAGATCTTTTACCGTTCCTTTCCGGATCAAAATATTTCTCACCCTTTTCTGCAAAATGATGAAATTATTTTGCCCATTGAAATGCTTCACACTGAACGACCCATTCTTCACCGACGAAGCCATCGAACTGACGGTTCACGAACTAGTTTCTGATACCACTTGTAGGGTCAGGAGGTCGGTTGAACAGAATGACACACAGTGAAGGAAAAGAGGAAGAAGAAGCACATGCACATTTTACGTGAAAATTCTTATGAATCAAGGGAAAAATCACGGGAGTCGAGTCTACAGCAAATTCACTATGTGAAATAGGTTACAAACCTCCAAGATGGAGTATCCGGTACATACCCGAGAATAACACTCTCTATCACCGGTGGTGCACTCCTCTCTTTTCTTTCACCCTTAAATTTTACCTTCTTGCACTCTACCGTGCTCAGATACTCTCCCACTCTCACTCACAGTTCTACATGCCCAGCATGCATTTATATGATGGTCTGCCCGGAGGCCTTCAACCAATAGGCGGGTTGAGTTTGGTCAAATACCTGCCACCTGCTCTGTAAGTTGTCAACAGTTTTATCCACCAACTCTACAACCTGCCGCCTGCACAGACGTTGCACGCGCAGTAAGTCTACCACCTGCTCTGTTGTCAAATAATAAACTAGTTTGTTGAATCATCAATAAGGAAGTTACCTATCCCAACTAAAATCACCCAAAAAATATCTAAGAAAAATTAATGAACTAGTTTTGAGGATTAGTTAGGCCACGCATCTCTGTCGGCATAAAGATGAAGTTAATTATATATAATTTAAATATTACATGCTTAGATTATAAAAATGTAAACAGTTATAATGTAAGATTGCACTACATCTGTTTGACTTTTATAATTGGATTTGATGTTTGCCGACAAGAAGGATAGTGTTTCGTCAACAGAAATCAATCAAATCATAAAGTGATGAAAAAAGGGAGGATTTGCGCCGAACACCTTTGACTGGTAACAGCGAAAACTTATCCTCGAAGTAAGATGGACGATTTATTTACGTCTCGGTCGAAATCTCATTTTTTAATAAGTTTTCATTTCAATTAGTTTTTGGGTAGAGCCGATGGGTTTTGGGTTATGTTCACTTTTATGTAAATTTATATTTATTTGATATATTATTTAATTATTGGGATAAAAATATATGAATACTATATTAATATAATAAATTAAAAAGTTTGTGTGCGTGATTAACGCATGAGCGCCAATTTTATAAAAAGAGTACTCGATGCGTGCTCAAAGAGCTCTTGAAGTACCGAAAACAGTGGATGCATGTTCGAGGGGAACCCAAGGCACCAAACCCAATGACGCCTGTATCCAAAACGTCGAAAAGAGTGGGCGCATATTTGAGGTGTACTCGAGAAGCCGAATCAAGTGAACCCGTGCCTAAAGTGCACTTAACAGGCGTTTGATTGACTGTTTGTAATATGACGCATTTTAAGGATAACTATTTGCAAATTTGTAACATATAGAGTGTTGATTTTGAGAGAAAAAATACGAGAAAGAGAAAAAATAAAGAAGAGAAAGATTTGAGTAACCAATTGAGTTTTGAATCATATTTTAATCACCGCCGACTTTAGGTATGTTGTTCTTAAAGTTAAGAAAAAAATTTATCAGTTTTATTTCTTCTATTTCGTGATATATTCTCTACTATTTGAACCTATTTATAATAAGGTATTGTAACCTTGTATTTAGTAATTTGTGTAACTGGCCTTATTGTATAATAGATATATTTTGAATGAATTATCCCGTAATTTTTTTTCTTATTCTGAAGAAAAATTTTCAATTAAAAATTAAGTATTTTCATTATTTATAATTATTATTTAATTATTGTGTGTGGTTGATAATTTTTTTGGGATTTAAATAAACGATCTAATCCCAACAATAGGCACTTTATTTAACTGGTTAAGTTTTTAAATGAGTTAATTTTTAAACATAATATATAATTTGATTTATGTACTTAATTCATGCTTATTTTATATAAGAACAAATATAAGAACATGAAAAGCATTTTATATTGCAGAATTGAATCTTCACTTATTATTCATGAAAAAAGTTGAATTGTTTGGTTGACAATTGCTCTGTTAAATTACCCCATCAAAGCTTATATATATGGTGACTTGGTACTGATAAAC
>JAOVVI020018180.1:0-10424 GCA_028571085.2 Nepenthes alata
GTGAGGATTCAGAAGCACCTTTTGGACGATCGCCATGAAGAAGCAATTAGTGTAATGATTTGTTAGACTCGATAAACTCTTGTGATTAGACGTTCATGGCTATCTGTATTCAAAAATAAATTTTTATGGGAATGAATGTAAATGCTTCTGTTGGATAATAGATTGACTTCCGCTTTGTGTATGAGTCCTAGACGGCATCTGTGATCCTGTGACTTGGAAGGCACGATCGGCCCGGACTGGCCACCGAAACTTGGTGTCAATTCCGGGAGATTGACGGCGGATTGTAAAAAAAAATTCGTTCCATCACAGCATTCCTCAGTGTTGTGTCCAGGAGATCGGTGATAATGATAAAATTTGGTTTGATCTCCACTTTTCGGATTCTTTGGTGCCTTTGGCTACTTGAGGAACTTTTCGTCCTGAATTTGTATAATGATGTCCATCTTGGAGTCATTTAAAGGGGTCAGATTGAAAGGTCTGAACTCTCTACAGGCTCCCGATCCATCCCTAGACTGCTTCCTGGAGTCTTTTGAATTGAATCTATCTTCATCTCTCTTTCTTTTATTCGATGGTCCTTGCTAAGAGTGGTCCACACGGCCTGGCTTCTTAGCCTCGTTAGCCTCCTCGGCTGCCACATGTGCTCGTATTGTGGCTTCTATTTCACGGAAGGTTTGTAAGTTCTTGTGGGATAAATGCTTAAAAAACTCACCCGACTTCAAGTTTGATATAAATGTATTTAATTTGACATTATTAGTGAGCCGTGAAATCCGTCGAGCTTTCGAAGTGAATCTAGCCAAAAAACTCTTCAAACTTTCACTTGGCCTTTGCTTAATTCGAGTAAGGTGCCAAGGTTACATCTCTATCCTTCGATTGGAGGGAAATTGAGAAAGGAAGTTGTTGGCTAACTCTTGGAACTACCGAATCGGATTATGAGGCAATCAGTAGAACCAAGTTCCTGCATTTCCTTTCAGGGTCAATGGAAAGTATTAACGCATTGTCATTTCATCCAATCCATGAAAACTTAAGAGTGTGTGGAAGTGGTCTAAATGATCAATAGGATCAGCGCTTCCGTCGTATGTGTCCATGGTTGGCATCTTGAACTTATGAGGAGGTTGACACATTCGTATCCCTATTGTGAATGGAGATCTCCTTAAATCAACAGTGTATTCCTCAACATTTTCTCCGAAGACATGCTGCCAAATCTTCTCAACTTTTTCCTCCACCCAAGGAGCAGTGACAAATCTTTTGGCGTTGAGGTAAGTCTTCAATTCTGTTCGTTGGGCTTGACATCGGAGCGGTTGAATGTTTTCATCGGTTGGTGGTACGTTAGAGGAGGCTTACTTTGAATCAAGAGGCCTTCTCTCACTATGAGAATAATGGGGATTTTGCATTTTTGGACTATCATCGAAGGATTTAGGACCTGACTGGCCTTCTAACCGAGATCGGCCTCCTCTTTCGCTGAAAATCATTCTTGCTTGGTCATATGGTTGTTGCATTCGCTTGGTCGGTCTCTTCTTTCTCTTATTTCTTTTGGAAGTCGGAGTGCGTGTTGCGGAAGAATGGGCGTCCGACTTTCCGTGACCTACTGATCGCATAGAGTCTTTAGCGCTTTAGTTATATGGTCCATCTGCATACTAATTACTTGTATGAGGTGAGCCTGCTGATTTTCTCCCTGACTACCCAAATGAGGATCATTGCTAGGAGTGGCATTCTCTCTTGTAAGAGCACTTATATGTGTTCGGGTATTAACAATTTCAGTTTTTTACATTTTTGGTGGTAAAGTTGGCCTTTTTGGTTGCTTTCCATTGACGATGCCAATATTGCATCTCCTTATTCGGATTGAATTGAATCTAATATAGTTACCGTTCTTCTAAACTTGGATCCTACTCAACAAAAAAAAAATGAGAGAATCAGAGGATAAATAGAGATTGCTTCCTAATAAGCTCTCCGACGATCAAATCAATAATTTTTTTTTTTAAATTAAGGAAAAGATATAGTTGTATAAATTATGTCAAAGGTGTTTAGCTTGGGAATCTAGTACCATTTTGTATCTCACAAGGAGATGAGTTTTTTGTCTCATGTGAATTAGGTTGTAAGTCTTGCATGAGATTGGTTTTTTATTTTTTTGATATCTCATTTATCTTTTTTTTCTCTCTCTCATTGTCGTTGGATGCTGGCAAAATATTTATAATAGTAAGATGTGATTTCATTGATTACATAATTGCCATGGATAAGGGTGACCAGTTGGCTCTTCCAACCTTAATCAGTTTTAGCCAATTTTTCTAGAGTAAGACACGGGAAGTTATTTAAAGAATTCTTTATTCGTTTTTTGAACCGTTTATTCAGGGCTTTGATGATCTTCATTGGGCATTCGTTTTATTCATAGGGTATTGTTATGGATTGGCCTATCAACGATACCAATCAATAATTAAATTATAATTATTTATTTTAAAATAAATAATTAAAATATAAAAAATAATATCTATTTTTTTATGAGACGAAGCCATCTCCAACCCTATCCATGGCTTGGTCCACCTCCAACCTCTTTTTCCGGCCATGCTTGCTTACTCGCTGCAGCTGCCGCTATCGCTGCGAGTCCAAACTGGCCTCATTTTTTAATCGTTGCCCTACGCGTGGAGAGCCCTCAAGGTTCAGGCTTCACTTCAAACCTTCTTCTCCATATCTTATTATCTCTCGGCGCCACTCTCTTTCCTCATCATCCAAAATGTGTTCGCTATCTTCTTCCTACAAGTCCTTGCAGTATCCGATTGCTAGAAGAGATGAGTCTGTCGTTGACAATTATCACGGCGTTCTTATTTCCGATCCTTATCGATGGTGAATGTATTTCAATTTCAGTCGAATGGCGACGAATTAGGTTTCGACATTTTATGTAATGTTTGTTTTGTGTAATAATGTGATTTTTTAGGCTTGAAGATCCAGATTCTGACGAAACGATAGAATTTGTCCAGAGTCAAGTAGCGTTGACTGAATCCGTGCTTCAAACATGCGAGACGAGAGAGAAGCTCCGAAAAAAGTTAACGGAGCTTTTCGATTATCCGCGATATGATCCGCCTTTTAAGCGTGCGGAGAAATACTTTTACTTTCATAACACTGGCCTTCAAGCTCAAAATGTTCTTTACGTTCAGGTTTTCTACTTGATGAACTTGGTTCGCATTTATTGTTAGTTCAGTAGAAGTTGAACTGTGAGTGATCTCCTTTTCCGTTTCGTAATTCGACTTGTTTATTATTCATCACCTGGTGAGATGTCCATTTGTTACTTTCAGTTGACTTTGGTTTAATTTACTAGATTTGCCATATCTAACTGCTTTCTCTCTCATGTTATGATCTTTATTTCATTTGTCATCAGTTTATTGTTGTTAGCTTTGTGAATTTCAGCCTCATTGTCTCGCATATGTTATATCTCCATTTGCTATTTTCATTTTACGTTAATTTAGTTTCATTGGTTTTATAGATTAAAAGTACTTATTTACGCAGAGGATGTTTGTGATAATTCTCTAATGAAAGGATATAAAATCACGATAGATTGTCCAATCATCACATAGAGAACCGATGAAAGGACTATAAACTTGCTACAGATCGAAGGGGCCATTGAAATTCTTAAAAAAATGTTGAAGCTTCTAATTTTTAAAAGGCGATCCATTATGGAAGAAGATTTCACATAATTGTCTAATAGTCAGAAATTATCTGAACTGGTAAAGGATGATGATATTAGGATGGTTTTTTGCTAGATGTTTCCAAAATGATCTTCCATTTACACTGCTGTGTATCTCTTGAGAAGTTTATTCCATTTTTCAGTGTTGTTTCAACTTTTGCTCACTTGCTGCTGTTGTGGATGCTGATTTTTCTCCATTTACTTCTTTCAGGATGCTGTGGATGGGAAGCCAGAGGCGCTGCTTGACCCTAATGAGCTCAGTGAGGATGGGACAGTGGCATTGAACACCTTTTCTGTCAGTGAGGATGCTAAGTATTTGGGCTATGGGCTTAGTACTAGTGGCAGTGATTGGGTAAAAATTAAAGTAATGCGAATCGAGGATCGGAATATTGAGCCTGATACCCTATCCTGGGTTAGTATGCAAATTATGTTAATTCTTAGGCTATATATCGAGTGAGAACTAATTAACAATTGAAGTGATAATATTGATTCAGATTTATGATGCAGTATTTATTCGATAATTTAGTTGGAGTTAGCTTACATATCTTGCTTGTTACAGGTTAAGTTTAGTGCTATTACCTGGACACATGACAATAAAGGCTTTTTCTACAGCCGCTATCCCGCTCCTAAGTAAGTAAATATTACTTTTAATGGCTGGACAAAGAAGCTGTTGATATCTGAGAAAGTATGTTTAAGACATATATGTCCCTGGGCGGGAGAACAAAGCCAAAAAGAGTAAAAATGAGTGAAGGGTTCTTGCACCAAATCCTTTTGATAATAGTACATGTTGATTTTTGGTGTTTATGTTGAATAGATTATTGCAACTCTTCTCATGTTTTCTTGTGCAGAGAAGGGGACATATCCGATGCTGGGACCGAGACACATCAAAACTTCAATCAAGAGTTGTATTACCATTTTTTGGGTACTGCTCAATCTGAAGACATTTTGTGCTGGAGGGATCCTGAGAACCCCAAGCACTCTTTTGCTGCTGTTGTGACCGAGGATGGGAAGGTAATTTCTCCAGACTGTTAAAGTTCTGCTGTAACTACAAGCTACAGAGGCAAAATTCTTGGTTTGTGAGGCAGCATTTATTTACTTTCTGAGTCAGCTTTGTCAACAAGGTGACTGGAAAAGATGGAAGATAGGTCTGCTCAATTCTATCTACTGTTGTTTTCCTTGTGTGACATCACGACTTTCTTAAGTTCAATTGATTTTCATCAACACATTTATCATGTTAGGTGAGAATTGAGCCTGGTAAAATAAATTGGTGGTTATATTATATACACAAGATTATCTAGTCTTGTTCTCCTCTAGAATCTTTTTCTGAGATGTTATTAATTGCTTATTGCTTTTCCCAGATCAGAAGGGTTCCCAATTTGATTGATTATGGCTACAATATAGTTCTAGATGTAATATGTTTTACGCATTAAGCTAATAAAACCAGTTCCAATCGAGCAGCATGCAAACTTTGTTCTTGTTGTGACCCCTTTTTTCCTTTGTACATGACGTTTCAGTATATTCTTCTATACACTTCTGAGAGCTGTGAAGATGTGAAGAAAGTTTACTATTTGGACATGTCATCTCTCGATGGTGGGCTTGAAGGTCTTCTTGGTGGAAAAAGCTTGCTTCCTTTTGAGAAGCTTGTTGATAATTTTGAAGCAAGTTATCATGCCATTGCAAATGATGATACTGTATTTACCTTTCAAACTAATAAGGATGCCCCAAGATATAAAATAGTACGAATTGACCTAAGGGACCCAGGTGCATGGACTGAGGTTGTCCCAGAATCTGAGAAGGATGTGCTTGAATCAGCATATGCTGTTTACAACAATCAACTCCTTGTGAAGTACTTGAGTGATGTGAAGTGCGTCATGCAAATTAGGGACTTAAAAGATGGTTCTTTGCTGCATCAATTACCTATTGACATTGGGTCCATCGATGACATTTCTGTGCGAAGAAAAGACAGCACAGTGTTTTTCAAGTTTGCTAGCTTTCTTTCCCCTGGCATTATATACCAGTGCAACTTAGATAGTGGGGTTCCAGATATGAAGATATTTCAAGAAATTGTTGTTCCTAAGTTTGATCGGACTGAATTTCAGGTTGATCAGGTAATCATTCTCATCATCCTTGTCACTATGAGAGGTTAGAAACAACGCTGCATTTTTTACATTTACCAAATAAACTACAGTGACAACTGGACAGGCATATTTGCAAGTGTTCATCCCAAAGCTTGGAAGTGTCTTCAGCCTTCCGCATTCGACAGAAAAACTCTTAACATACAAGTTTTGTTTCGTTCTTGGCATAGTTGTAGCAGTTGCTTTTTTCTTTATAATCAATTGCGAAACTCATGGTAATGGGTTTACTTTTGGTCTGTATCATCATTGTTTCAGAGAAAAATGTATTATTCTATCTGTGGAGCCGTGGAATGCATCTCTCTGTGGTTGTTACCATGCGCATCATGATTATGGTGTTGAGCAACATTGCTTGTATTATAAGCCTATCGGAATTCTACCAAAAAAGATGATGCCGCAAACTTCTTTTTTTTTTTTCTTTGTCATTTTCTTTAATATGTTTGTGTTGAGTGGGCCCACAAAAACTATGCCACGTCTTCCTTTTTTGTATAATTTCAGCTGTATTTGTCCATGTCTGTCTTTCTCTTTTACGCCTTACTCCTTTTTTCATGTGTTTCCTCGAGGTATTTGTACCTAGTAAAGATGGCACCAAGATACCAATGTTCATAGTGGCCAGAAAGGGCATTCTTATGGACGGATCGCATCCTTGTTTATTATACGGATATGGTGGATTCAACATAAGTATCACTCCGTCATTCTCTGTCAACGCTACTGTTCTTTTAAAGCATCTGGGTGCTGTCATCTGCATAGCAAACATCCGCGGTGGTGGAGAGTATGGAGAAGAGTGGCATAAAGCAGGTTCCCTTGGAAAGAAGCAGAACTGCTTTGATGACTTCATTTCTGCTGCTGAATTTCTTGTTTCTGCCCGTTATACCCAGCCAAAAAAGTTATGCATAGAAGGTGGAAGCAATGGTGGACTTCTAGTTGGAGCTTGCATAAATCAGGTATTTGATTGCATTCTTATATTTGCATGGTTACCTTTTCATAGCACCGACTTCTCTTCACCCATTAACTTGGTTAACTGGAAACTGTTGTGGTGGTAGAGACCTGAACTTTTCGGCTGCGCTCTAGCTCATGTAGGTGTAATGGACATGCTCCGATTCCATAAATTTACCATAGGTCAGGCAAATGTTCTTTTGAGAAACTTTAGCTCTTTCCTCTGATTCTTATTATGTTAATGAAGTTTTCTCTTTTTTTTTTTGCCTAGGTCACGCGTGGACATCTGATTACGGTTGTTCAGACAAAGAGGAAGAATTCCATTGGCAAATAAAGTGAGCAATTCTTGTATTTTTACTGAATAAATGTGTTTATTTTAGGGAAATTTTCCATTGATTTCCCGTTCTCCTCAGGTATTCGCCTCTACATAATGTTAGGAGACCGTGGGAAGAGTCTCCTGATCGGCCTTCCCAGTACCCAGCTACCATGTTATTGACAGCTGATCACGATGATCGGGTTGTGCCATTACATTCGCTGAAGCTACTGGCGGTAAGTTTTAAATTAGTATCTGACCAATCGTTAAACTATATCCCAGCTTGAGTGAGTAAGCAAACGCGATCACAGGTGCATACGCTTGTGTACATGCATGCTTGGGCTCTCCGTAGCCATTTTGTTAAGAATTATGCACGCCTTAAGATATCTTTTGGATAAAAAAATATATAAAATAAAAGAAAAAATTAAAATAAAATGTTTTTTAGTGATTGGATTGAATGAAAAATTTTAGGGGGGGGGGGAAGCATGAAAAATGTGTGAAAATGTTGGTATTTTATTGAAAATTATTTTTCATTTAAAATTAAGTATAAAATCTAAATAAATAGAAAGAAAAAAAATATATCAAATTTTCATATAAAAGATACATATTTTTCTTCTCACAAGTTTTTCTTGGATAACCAAATAACAAAAATATTATGATTTTTATAGAAAGCAAACTAAAAAAAGAAAATATTTTGTTTTATTTTCTCTTACTATTTTCCTTTCCATAGTTTTTTCTTCGATCCACGTACAACATTAGTCCTTGATCCAAGACTGATTTAAAATTCCCGTTAAAAGCCATGGCAGAAAGGGCGTGTTGGTGCCGTTCTTATTTAGAACCTGAAGCTATCTGCCTTGCTTGCATTTCAGACAATGCAGCATGTTCTCAGCACAAGCGTGGATAAGAGTCTACAGACGAATCCAATCATTGGTAGGATTGAACGCAAGGCTGGCCACGGAGCTGGAATGCCCACCCAAAAAATGGTAATTTTTTTCCCCCACTTGGATTTGATTCAAATTGCCGGACCCCATAATATATCATGCAAGTTTAAACAAAGACCGAATTTACGTTTGCACAGATTGAAGAAGCCGCCGATCGGTATAGCTTTATGGCTAAAATGTTGGATGCATGTTGGACTGATTGAGTAGAGAGCAGCTCAATTGCCCGCCCAGCAAATTTACAGGTTATTGATACTCTCTATGCCCTCTTTCTTCGGTATTTATTCAAGTGGCCAAGTCATTACTGATTTTCTGGTTGATAACAAAATAGTCAGACGGAGGGCTATGGTTGATTATGAGGATAGTCAGAGTGGAACTGAACCTCATTTTGAATGGATATTCTTTCGATAAATTTCGTTGATTTTGAAGAATTTACAGGTGAAATATATTTTTTATTTTTATTTTATGTGTGTAATAATTGTTTGATAAATATATACCTTAAAAAAAATAAATGCATCAAAGGTTTATACGTCAGTTGTGAGAGGGTACAGCTCTTATTTTAAGTAAGTTTTAATGAATAATTAGAGCACTTGCCCACACCAAAAACAAGGAAATATGGTGTTATGACGAGAAAATTGTTGTTAATTTTTTTTAGGGGGAAAAAAAGCATTTTGAAAAAACGGGTACTATAAATAGCATTTGGGCGGTTAATTCGTTGGCCGGCTATTTGGTTGCTCTAATACTATGAGTTAGAGATCTTTAGCTGGTATGCATCATAATGCAACAAAATGTCGAAATGGAAAGTTGGTTCGTTTTACTGGTATGGAGTATCTCCCGGATTGGTGGGTGTTGAAAGGTTGTAGTTTGCCCGGTTTGGTGTCAAACTGACGTGGCCCATTTGCCCGGTATGGTTGAGTTCCGTGATCGATATGCTATTAGTTGTCTGGCTGGTATGGAGTTTGGCTATTTGGTGGGCCTGCAGTGCTAAGCTAATTGCTGGATTGCCCTAATGTTGATTTGCTAAAATGCTAGTATGCATTTTGCTCGGATTGAATATTTGCCGGTACGCAACCAATTGCTATAAATGCCGGAATGACATGTGGGTCCAATGCAGTAAAATGTCAGTTTGCTCCTTGCCCGATATGACATAAGGTGGCTGCATGCGCTTTTTGCGTAGTATGCAGCAAAAGGCCGAGATGGCCCTTGGTATGCAACAAAATACCGGTTTGAAAATATTGTTTCGAAGTATATTAACCGACTGGATCGTAGGCTCGTGACTGGTTTGGATAATGATTTTTTTTTGGTTGTTTTTTTTTTCCTTTTGTAAGTTTTATTCAGTATCATGAAATGCTTCATAGTGGCATTCGGGATACACCCTAAAATTTATGTTCTACCACTAAATCGATAAAATATTTAAAATTAGTACACAATTTTTATATTTTATTTTATTTTAATTTAATTTTACTTAAAAAAAAAAAAGAGAATCAGGCAGCAATGCCCAACATGTATGTTATTAGAAGAACGGTCCTACAAAAAACACTGCACGTGAATGAAAAGACTATAACTTTAAGACATTATAATGTTATTTTTCTAATAATACTTATCCTGCAAGTAGATTCATTCAAAGCTACAAATCAACTTTGTTTTAACTGCGTTTTATTAGTATTAATAAAATAAAACTCAAAACGCCGAAGAAATAAGCTGTGACTTGCACCTTTCTCCAATAAGCAATTTCTCGTAATATTTGATTTAATATTGCGTTCGTTTTTTCTATTTTCTTTAAAAATCATCCGTGACTTTTATAAACTGTAAAATGAGAAGTCGTATCCAACTAAATTTCTAAAAGGCAATCAAACTTTGCTCAAGCAATCACGTTAATTAGAATAATTATACTTTATTTGAACGATCATAATTATTTAAAATGTTTTTTTCGTTTCACGTTGAAAATATCCAACCGCCCGTACAAACCTATCACTGACAATCCGATTGCAGTTGAGAAAACGACAACACATAATTGCAGGTTCCATATTTTATCATCGTGCTTCATTTGATTTCGACGACGCAGTCGTAAGTGAGTAATGAGTGACAAGAACCAGAGAGAAGTTATTCAGAGAGGCTACCTGCCTGCTGATCCAAGTGAACCCAACAACTTACAGCTGTGAAGGTAGACGACTAAGATCCACGTGACCGGAAAGGACAGCCTTGTTTCGTCGCTCTTTCACCTTTACCTGATATACAACCCTGCATTTTTCATGCCTTAAAACGAGAGAAAAAGAAATACATAGAAATGATATCTCATGCAAAAGCATTATTGTAGCAGGAAATCTACCTAGGCCCTTCGAGCCACATCTCCGTGATCAAGGTTTCACCGGGGTACACGTGAAGAAGGAATCGGCCCGATATGCTCTTGACCATGTCCGGATCTCCTCTGCATA
>JAOVVI020018181.1:0-10424 GCA_028571085.2 Nepenthes alata
AATTAGATAGGTCAAATATCAACTTGTTACACTGACACTAGTTATAACAAAGCACGTTACATCAGTCATAGATAGCTTATTATTAGGTAATTACGATTGCTTTTTCTTTCTTTTTTTTTATTGGTGAAGTAAAACCAAGTTAGCCAACACAGTTGGGCAGCAAACCACTATTTAATTACCTAAAAAAGAAATAACAGTGAAAAGGAAGGGATTGTACAAAGTTGCACCAGTCATAGATAGCTATATATAATTGCCACTTGTTATAGTTTACAGACAGAGATTGTTAAAGCTGGTCCCTCTCTCTCTCTCTCTCTGTGTGTACGGCTCTCACCTGGTAGTATAGCTCTTACTCATTTGACAGTTAGGCTGTTCTTTCCAGCATAGTTTCGAGAGTATATCATAAAACTAGAGACTAATGTGTTTTGGAATGAGTTTTGATCTATCCTTTTACAATCACTTTGCCTCTTTCTGATTCCCTACCCTGCTTCCCTTCTAGCAGCCCAAACACCTATTTTTAGGTTATTTCATTCAATTAAAAGGAGAACTCCCTCTATTTCTTCATTTCTCTTCTATTATGGTTAGCCAAGCTAAATGATATCCCTGCCGCTCTACCATGAAAGTCAAAGAAATTCAAAAGAGGCCTCGAAATACATTGTCTGTGTATTCCAAGAACCCATAATTGTTCTGAAGGTCAGTACTATCCCCTAGTTAAGACAAATAGATTGCTATCATTAATGAATGACAGATCACAGTCATATCAATTGCACCCTGTATCCCAATGTTTGCAACGATGTGTAGGTGATCATCCAATCCCCACGTCCATCCAAAATATCGTGTCCATTTATAGCTTTGTGGATATATAGGTGCACAACGCAACTTTTCCCTGCAGGCTTGGGGAAAGGGGGAAACAGTATGTAAAGAAGTGAAAGATGCATACACTGCCTCAGCCCCAAAGAGGAATAACAAACACCAACCATGGCTTCATGCATCAGTAGTATTTAGCTAACATTTGATATTACATTCAAGCACAATGCACGCCAAAAACATAACACAGTCATTCTCTTAAATTATAGCAAATATGTGTGATAAAATATCATATTGGATCAACAGTAGACTAGCAACCTAAAAGCTACTCACAAGAAAGCAGTGGGTTGGTAATCATGTCTTAAATAAAGGGCATGGGTTGGTAACCACATGTTGCCTACTTCACTGAAAACTGGTGCAATAATTCAGGAATTAGCAGCCACATGCACTTTGACACAATGATGTGTACTATGTTTATCTACCGCAATGCTACCATATATGAAGAAGGCATTCATTGGTACTTAATGTTACTAGGATAGGATCAGCAGATTCCAATCCTTTTTTTCTCTTATTCTTTTCTGTAGTTTTCCTAATTTAGCTAGCTGATTGGAAGATTTGTCATGTTTAATTATAGATATGTAACTTTCATATATAATTGTCAAAGAGTTAATATTGGCAGATTTGCCATGTATACTTCTAGATATTGAGTTCCCATATATTGCTGTTAGGAGCTAATATTGCCGTACAGTTTACCTAATTAATGAAATTCTCACATAGATGAGGGACATTCAGTCAATTTGACACTTTAACACTAAACAAACAACAATAATTATGCCCCTTCATTTGTGCACCTGCAGAGTGACAGATGAGGTGATGAACCCAAATGCATATTCACCAATTCGTGGATGTCTTATGATGACTACTTCCTTAAACGCCTGGCCATTTTGATCTGTAAAAATCAAAAGAGTCTATATGAGTATGCCAACCCAGATTCATTTGGTCAAAACATAGGAAAAAGAACAAGGACGAAATCACACCTGGTGATATAGCAGCACTAATTTGCTTTGAGGCATTGTAGATAAGCCGGACAAACGGCATTCTTTTAATAAACCACTCACCGAGGCTTAAGACAGAAGCTCCCAACCATGATGACATGAACACCCCAACCAAAAATATGAAAGTTATGGATGTTATAAATCCAAGACCTAGCATGAGTTACAAGGAGTTAATAGCTGTGAGATCGATTGTTTCGTAAGTGTAATTTAAATGGCCCAGGTAAAGGAATGCCAAAAGGAAAATTAATTTTGACTTTTTTTCATCTATTGTTTCAAAGAATAGCCTCTTTGCAGGCTAAGGATTGGCGGTCATGAGATACATTCATTGTGAAGTTAAACCAGGTTTAAGAACACAAAAATATTCGAATCTCAGGGTTATCCAAGTTAATAGATATATAAGATTATCCTGCAACACGAAAAGACTTTCCCTACCATTAAATAAGAGAGTATGCATAATTTCTATGTTAAGTGACTAGAAACAAAAAATGCAAAAACAAAGCACAAGGTATCTAGATAATATAGGATTATTATGTTTATCCCCCTAGGTGAAGTTTCAGGAAGAAGAATTGAACTTAAGACCTTGTGATTATAGGCCTCCAACTTAGCCACTTAGCTCAGGTCTTACCAGCTAAAGGAACAAATTTGCTTACCAAAAATCTCAATTCCAAGTTGAGCATAGATTGGAGAGAAAAATCCATCCACCAAATGAATAATCCACCAGGTTATATAGAAAGTGACAGCAATTGGAAATAGGATAACACTGCAAAGGGAAGAACAATATGAAATAACAACAATAATATATAACTACTGCCATAAGATGGCATGGGAGAACTCAAACATTAGGATCCGCTGCGTCATTCTAAGAAGAAAATTACATGTCATATTCATGCATAATATATTGTTATATAAATTAAGGATTTATCTAAGTCAGAAAATTTAACATTCAAATAAAATATGTGACAATAGTTCATGATATTAAACACTTCAAATATTGGAAAAATATCACAAAAGTTCCTTGATATCTTAGAACATTATTATACATATTTTGAATAATCAAAAAAATATTAGCAAAGTTTCTTAGATATCTTACAATTGTCATCTATTCTCAAATCTCACATATGCCTTAAGGTCAACTTTCCAATATGTATTAAACACTCATAGTTGCCATTGCCATGATTGTCACAATATGCCTATGGCAGCCTACAAGAGCAACACTGCAACCACAATTTAAAACTATGGAAGAAATACCTACCATCCAGTCATGAACTTCTTGGAAGCCCAGCTCCTAATAACTTTGTAAAAAGTCTGTACAGGAAGAGCACAATGATGTTAGTTTCCTCTTATATGGAAGATTAGAGATAAAAAAAAAAAAAAAGAAGGCCGTGAAAGGAATTAAAATTATATCATTCCTCTTAATTTCTCAATCTTTGCAAAAGAAATATACAATGATATTATTACTCCTTTTGTTATTCAAAGGATCCTCCCATCTTGATTGAAAAAGAAAATATTTTTTTTCTGGAAGAAATCGAGGGCTAAAAACCATTTATGAAGTAAAGGTCATCAAAGTCATTGACCATAAATCCAGTATCAAAGAGCTTCTAAGGAAAAGAATTTCCTCTTTTACTTCTTTTTTTTATCTTGAATTAAAGTACACTTCACATCAACCCAAAACCCTACACAATCACATTAGACCTGCGAAGCACTGAAAATTTACCGGCTTAATGCATCGATGTCCGACACGTGTCGGAATATTTATGATTATTTTGATTATAACATCCTTCAACACATTTTAAACACATCTGGACATGTTACGCTATTTTATCATTTTCATAAAAATGGGGTTACTAATATAATTAAAGAATATATTATTGTTATGTTTTCCTATATTTAGTTTTCTTTGGTTTGGTATGTTATATTCAATATTATTGTTATATGACAATATCTTTGTATAGGTGTTCTCTTGTCATATTCAATTATTTTAACTATATAAGTACGTCTTTAGTGTAACAAAATGGTCCTAGCAAATAAGAAATACTAAAGAAATCCTCTCAGTTTGGTTTCTGTCAATCGCATGTGAGGCATATTATAACACAACCTTATAATATTGGTCCATTTACACACTGATTCTTCCTATGAATTAATTGGAGAAAACAAGAAACATGCATTTATATTGTCAATTTAGTATAAAGTAATATTATTAATCAATTATACTCTCACATCTATAAATAAGTTATGAATTTTAATTTACATTACATATTTCCAGCGTGTCATGTCCTCATTTTTAGAAATATAATATGCCAAGATGTATAAATCGTTTCCATGTCAGCACCTATATGCTTCCAAGTGCTCAACTATACCAAATATTTTATCATATTAAACACATTATTTCACCTTAAGCACATTGGGGTAGATTTGTTGTTCAAGTGGTAACCAGGTAAAAGAGGATGATAGGTCACTCTGATAACTAACCGTCCAATTTACCACTTTAGGAAACATCCCAGGCAATAGAAGGAAAGTGGTCATGACATGGTCTCAAAAGGGAATAAAACCAGCCATTCCCAGAGGGGGCAAGAGGAATGGACTATTATTTCGCTGAGAGCCCCACTCTAGGCTTTCTCATCCCGTCTTTTTTCTTTCTCCAACCAGTCATACATCTACTCTTCACAATACCAACACTGACCACCAGTGCCACCTGTTTTCCTATTCATTTCTCTCTCGTCCCTCTGTTACCCAGCCAATGCTACATTCACCAGCAAGTACTTTCGTCACCAAGAAGTAACGGCCCCTAGAAGCAAAGTGCAACACTGCGGCAGCAATTTGCATCAGTAGGATATAAAGTTTACCTCATTTCTCTTTCTATGCACCCCTCAAATTTTCTACATCTATATCTCGCTCATTGTTTCCTTGTCTCTCAGTACCTGGAATACGATGACCTGTTCAGGTGATTTCGACATGGATGGATGATTGTGGTGGGTCCTTTGGATGCTGTCCTTGTTGACAGATACATGCTGGCTAGGGAGGAGAGCAAGAACAATTGGAAATGGCAACAATGTTAGCGTAGGGACAATAGTGATGGTGGCAATCACTCAATAGAGTAGTGATGGTTACAAAACTAATGATGCTCAGTGACAACAATGGTAGTAGTGTTAGCTGATAATGGCTTCATTTAAATGGCAGCTATGACGGTGGATTAGTAGGTGTGATAAAGTAGGTGAAAATGTGGATATGATGGAATTGAGATGGTGGATACCATTACCCCATTTGTTTTATCTGAAACAACATGATGCATAGAAAGTTTCATTGCCAGTATACCTCTCACAGTTATACTTACCCTAGAAGTTTTGCCCACCTAGGTTTTGCTGGCAAACTACACATGCTTTCAAAGGGAACCTTCTGAAAGGGCACTCAATCTAGAGCTTGTTTCAATTAAGGTAGTCAGGATGCATAGGGAAGTCAACCTAAGAGCACAGAAGAGTGTGGCACTGCTTCCTTTAAAAGAGGTGGAATTCAGTAACGAAGAAAGATCAAAGCCAATAGAGCAATGCCTTAGTCTCTCAAGGTTAGATGCACTGATATTGCTCCAGAATGTTTTTACTGAAGAGAAGTGTTCATTTTAAAGAGGTATTTATGAAAGCTTATTCTCTTTTGATGGTGCATTGCAGCAACATAAACTCTGTGGCTATAATTCCTCTTTTTTTTTTGCACATAGAAAAGTTCTTCAACTCAACAACCAACACGAGTACAAAGGGGTGTTCAAAATCACTCCAACTCTGAATTTAAGTCCAATAACTCTAAATAGATTCAGATGAAGAATGGCATGCCATCTGCTGAAGCCTAGGTCCATTGTCCATATACGTCTCATATTTAGGAAAACATGGTAGCCAAAACGACTGGGACTCGAAGCACTGAAGCTAGAAGGAACAGGGCAGGGGAAGTACAGTATATTTGAAGGAAAAATTAACAGTGTCCTCGAGAAAAGGGAAGCTCATCATACATATGCTTTTTGATGGCTGGAAATATGTATCAATCCGTTAGAATGGTAGATTCCAAGCGTTGTAATTGAATTCAATTTCAAATAGAGTGAAAGCCACAAAAAATGAGCATAAACATGGATTTTCTTATCTTCCCCTCTAACAACACTCAATTGAACGTACAAATAGCCCAAAAAATGTAATCAATTGAAAGGTCTCACAATCACTTCAATACGAGTTTCATCTGAACCACAACTTGAAGCACGTAAGATCGTACAAGATGCTACAATAACTCCATGATAATTCAATTAGGTTCAGTGAGCAAAACAAACACCAGAGCATCAAAATTAGGTCATTCAAATCTTACTAAGCAACATAATATTTTTTTTAAAAAAAAGTACGAAACTCAGCCAAAAACAGTAATACATCAATTTCTTAAAGCACAGGAGACAAACAAATGAACAAAACAAAACAAAACAAAACAGAAAGGAAAATTAAAGCGACACTAGAGGGTTCAAAGGAAATAACTGACCTCGCGGCCAGCAAGGTGAGGGGATGATGCAGACGGTGAAGGCTTAGAAGAATCGTCGTCATCATTACCGGAAGAGTCAGCCACCGGAATCAGAAGTTCCCGATCTCGCTCCCTACTACTGCTCCCCATTACGTTTGTCTTCAATTTATCATCGCCCATCTCAATTTGTCCAGCCAACCGCTGCAATGTACACTTATGCGTCTCTTCACCGGCCGAGGTCCTTTTCTCAATTTAATTATGCAGAAAATTCTCAATTTAATTTCTGTTTACTGTACGGAAATATAATATACAATATAATTTTAGTTTTTCTTCTCTTTTTTAATCTTACTTGTTAACTTTTTTATCATTATATAATCAACTTTTATATTATTATTAAATTTATGTTACATAAAAATTTAAAAAAAATCCTTTAAAATAATCACATTTTGAATCATATGTTTTTCAAACAGGTGGTGTTAAAAACTATAAATTTTATATCAATTCTAAATCTTTATTTTATAAGAGTAATAAATTTTAAACAACATAAATATCCAACTGCTTTAAGTTATTCTTTTAAATCTCATTATCTAAATTTTATGTATCATAATAATTAATATAAGATAAAAATATGATACCTGGATCGGAGGTAAGATCAGGGTGGTGGTGTTTGACTACTGGGGTCTATGTCATCTCTGTGTGGCAACCAAATGTGGGGCATTGGTGACCAGTGGCCAAGTCAATGTAGCAATGGCCAATGATGGAGGTCAGGGTCATCGCTTTTGAGTGACCAAATGTGGGGGTTAACACGTCGACGACCAGGGGTGGGGTCGGGGCTGTGGTGGGGCATTGTTGGGCGCCAACAGGAGGTGCGAGATTGGGGAGCATGCGGCCAATAGCCGAGAAGGATTTTAAGACGTCACTGACTAGGAACAATGACCGAATTGGGACTATGTCAAGCAGGTCAATAGCATGGTCAATTAGTGGCCAGTGGTGATTCGAGGCATTATGGTTAGTGATGGCTTCATACACAGGTAAAGGAACTTTGATGATGGAGTTGGCAGTAAATGGCATCATCAGGAAGCAATTTTACTAACTATTTGAGCCCTGGACACCCGACATGCTTTCCCATGCCTACACGGCACAACGATTCCTAAGCCTTCTTTATAAATGCAGGGCTCCATTTACCATCCAAAGGATCCCAAATCTGAGAGAAATGAGCCCCTTTATTTGAGAAACATTTGCCTACATAACATTTGAAATGATTCATCATTATCCTTGAAATGTAAGCTATCTACCTCAACGAGTATATTGTTGTCATATCCTAAATCTCTATTTAATTTATTTTAAATATATTTATTATTTTAGATAATTTAAAGGTATAAAAATATATATATTATAAAAATCTAAAGGATATTTAGAATAACTAAGTTGGTACTCAAAAAGCACCTGAGAGGTGCTTGAGCGCCAATTCAAGTGAGTTTGCGCCCAAGTTGCTTCTATGTTGACGTACGAGCGCCAACTGGATAATAAAAAAAATAAAAATATTATATAATTATAATTATAATAATGATAAAAAAGAGAAAGATAAACAATAAGATGGTGTAGCTCAGGCAGAATCAGAGTAGGGAAAAATGAAAGAGAGAAATGAGAGGATAAAGAGTGAAAGGAAGGGAGGGTTTTGCGTATGGGAAAGCAGCGCTGTGGAGGAAGAAGGAGGGAGAGAGAAGGAGAGAAGAAGATGAGAAGGGGACAGCGGCGTCCGCAAGGCAAAGAGGAGAGAAAAAGGAGGTGCGTGAGGCAGAGGATATTGGATATTTGATGGTCGAGAATTGTAGACCAAAAATATAGTCGATATTAAATATTAGATGACCGTGACTTATAGGCCTAAAATGTATGTGATATTGGATGGCCGAGAGACGTAGGCCTAAAATATAGTTTGGCCAAGAGCCAATGATGTGAGCCTTCTGGTGTGTGCCTTCTAATATGAGATTCTACTTCGGGTTTGATGATATCCCTTTGATATGAGATTCTACTTCGATTGTGATGATAGCTCTCTAACATGAGATTCTTCTTTTTGGGTGTAATGATAGCTCTTTGATATGAGATTTTGCTTCGCTTGTAATGACGGCTCTCTGATATGATATTCTACTTTGGGTGTGATGATGGCTCTTTGATATGAGATTATGCTTCAATTATAATGATGGCTCTCTGATATTTATTTTGGAATTGAAATATAATTCGGAATATAAGACTACCTTTGGATTTTGATATTGGATTTTATCATTGAATTTCAGATTTTAGATTTCGATTGGATTTATTATTTCGGTAATTTAAATTTTAGTTTGTTATCTATTTTTTTGATTTTTTTTATGAACTATCCATATGATTTATATATGGTATTTTACACATACAAATGTCGATACTTATTAAATTTTTAACTCACATTTTTATATTTTATCCTTTCAAATTTGTAGAGAGATGGAATATTTTGTAGAAGTTGGACGAGATCTGATGCGGCGTCACCCTACCCAGTGAGTTTGTACCTGCTATGAGTAAGATGGTGTGGGTTGTTTTTCTCTATTATTTGGAATGAGTTTATTATGGGTTTTATTTTGGACATTGAAATTGGTCAAAAATAGTCCTTCAAATTGTCAATTGAGAACCGTTGGATTTAATATATTATATACCTAAGTTATTTTTTTAGATACCTCTCTTACAATATTTTGGAGCAAATCATATCTATATTGTCTAGATGATTGTCCGATGAGATCGTGTGCGAGTTTCATTTTTGTTGGATTCTATATTTTGGTTTGTCACCTTCAAACTTGGGGATTTACTGTTTACGATTAAAATTATATGAACTTTTTAATTTCATAAATAATAATTAATTAAACTTACTAAATTTTAAGATGTAATAAATTGGTATTAGAGAAAAGTCGTAAGAAGATGTATTTTTAGGTTATTTTAGATAAATAATTTAGTGAATGTATGAACAGACTAATATAGCGGTAGAAAAAAAATTTTGTTTGGTTTCTACGAATATGCAAAGGTTTTGTTAGGTTTTACAATTTTGGAAGAGAAGTGGTGGCCTCAAGTTAGACCGATCCGAAATCTCACGAGATAGAAAAAAATTTTAGCCGACAGAGAGATAGATGATGGAGTGGGGTTGGTCTGAAATCTTGTGGGGTAGAAAAAAGTTTTGGCCAGTAGAGAGGTAAGTAGTAGAGTGGAAGTGATAAAGGGGAAGCAGATTGTAAGACTTTCAGTGCGTTATCTTAGGCTAGGAGAATGAGGAGATAACTTGAAATGTCTTTCAGGTGACATACTGGAAGAATATTTATATAGTGTAAGTCCATAATTTTATGAGAGTTTATTTTTTTTACTCGACAAACCCCAATAGTTTTCTCAAATAATAAGTTGGGAATGGTCATTGTGTCAAAGTGAGGGAAAGAAGACCCGTTAAAATTGGAAGCCGCAGGAAATAGAGTTGCATTAGGAGTTTGCGCTATGACATTTTCTATCTTCATTTTAAGCGGAGAAGTTGTGGAGTTACCGATAAACAACCTTTGCAAAAGAAAAAGGACAAAAGAGTGTGGGTCTGATATTGCTAGTAACGGCAATGTTGATTGTGTAGGGGTGAAGTTACGGCATGAATGAGAATGAGACTCAAGGGTTGTTCATCTCCTCTCATCGCTCTAATTGGGTGGATGATTGTCTCCATAAAACCTTCATCATTGTAGGATCTATGGACGAAGAGCACGAGGTTCGTCCTTCTAAGGCAACATCCAGGAAGAGGTTGAAGAATCTGAAAGATCTGTTGAAGTAGGATAGTAGTTAAGGATTTTAACATTTAATTTGGAAGCAGTTAGTGTCATTCTGATTGTGGATTTCTGGCGAGGAGTTAGACTATGCTTTATTGATCGAGTATGAGCAACTCCAGAAGAATTCTTTCTAGAAGAAATCAGAGCATTGGGCTAGAGCTTGAAGGGTGGAATTTAAGGACTCTATATAGAATGGCGTAATATTTTAAATATTTTTCTAGAAAATAAAATTGACAAATTAGTATTAACAATTATTATTAAT
>JAOVVI020018182.1:0-10424 GCA_028571085.2 Nepenthes alata
GGGGGGGTGGAGGGGCTTGTATGTGCCTTAAATTTTGGCACATCATTATTTTATTTTTATACTTAATTTCATTTTAATGTTTTCATAAAATTTTGACGCAAGTCATAATTGACAAACTATTTTTTATTTGATTGCTTCTTCTCAAAATATCAAAACTTAATTATACAATGTTATTATATACAAAGTTACTTGATCAATTTATTGAATGAGATTTACTAAATGTATTGTCCATTAATTATTTAAATATAATAATGCATCCCTAGATTTTAATTATTGAACGAATTAGCGAATCACTTAATTGGGGTATCCAACTGAAAGTGGGTCCAAATATTCATATCTCAGAATTTAAATTTTGCACACAAAACTAGACAAATGAAAGGTTTGAGAGTACAAAACTCGCTCCTCAATATATTTTTTAATATTTAAATCAGTAATATTTTCACTTGGTCAAGAAAGATAGGAGGGTGAATAGAAAATGCATAGATATAAGAATGTTTGATAATTGAGTATAATTTGGAGAATCGGGCTCCGTTGATACGCTCAGCGGGTGAGTTACTTTTGTGCAGGAATCACACTCGTAGAAAAGTGGATTCGTGAGAAAGAGAGCAGCATTCATAAGAGCACAGCTTCTTGAGAGGATTGCACCCATAAGACAGTGGTTTTGTGAGAAAGAGAGAGAGGGTTGCCTTCAAGACATCTGGATACCCAAGTTTTGCTTGATCAATTGGCCCCCTTCATATAGAGGAAGGGATGTATCTATAGAATGAGTGTTGGTTAGCCATCATTGAGTTTTACAGGTCTACAATTGTAAGTGATTGACACCATAGCCCTACAATTATGGGCAACCGACGTTAGAGCTCTGCACTTCTGATAGAGCTATCATTATACTTCTACCATCAATGCTCAGTGCCTAGGCAAACAGGGGGTGGTAGACTAGTAGCAACCCCCTACAATTCTTGTCATTGTAGTCATGAGGGACCACACACTAGCAGCGGTCACATAGACTCATTTGTTGAGTTGTCGCTAATTGAACTGTACTGATGAGAACCATACAATGATCAACCTTAATAGCCCATATATTGTTGGATAGTTTCAGGTCAAGTTGCTTGGGCCCATCATCGCATATTTTGCTTATTGTGCTTGGAGGAGCTCCCAATGGGACGTCGCTTCCTATGCCTTTCTTCCTCTTGCATGTTAGATTTTGCGCCAGCCTGTGGGCGGTCGTGCCCTTCATTAGGCCCCAATGTTAGTAGGTTTGAATTTTTAAGCCTTCGCATGACATGATAGAATGCTAGTTGTAGGTCTTCACGTGTGCTCCTTCCCTAGGTGTTCTACAGATTTTTGCTCAATTCGGCAGGATTTGATTCAATTCTTTGCCACCGGCGATTCTCTACCATCAGCGCAATCTCCTTGATTTAATGTCGGATGATCCTCCCTCCCGGCTATAAATAGGGAGGCTCTTTATATTTTGCATCACAAAGTATCACCCATATGTTAAGGAGTGGGCATGTTAGGAGCTGGCATGGAATCTTCGCAACCACTAGCTAGAATCGGTAGGAGTTCATCTTTGATGTTTGAAGATAAAATTTGAGGATGCGTTTGAAACTGCCTTTTACCCTATTTTATATAGGAGTTTGCCTTGGTTTGCTTCTTTTACGCTGTGATGAAACAGATTTGTTTTCCTTAATTAATTATGTCACTTCAGAACAGAAACAGAAGCCCAAGACTCACTTAAAGTTTTAGGAAAAAAATGGGTAGAGTTTTCTCTAAAATTGGGCTAAATAGAAAATATGAACCTGTACAAAACTTGTATACGAACCAGTGCAAGCACAAATCTGTCTAGAAATACCAGTATTTTCCTACAACACGTTTTCACAGGATCATAGATGTCATATATGGCATTAATCTAACAATTCATCTACCATATTAACAGTTCATGAGTGAGATGTCATTTATGACATATGCAGAACATCCAAAAAATATAGAGCAGAAGCAGAACTATTAACTTGCAGAAGTATAGTTTCCTGTTCATCACATGCATCACATACATTTCTATACATAATCCATATATACATAAATATCCATAAGCATAAAAGAACCATGTATCAAAATTTGAATCTTTACATCCAACAATTTCTTCAAGATAACTTTAAAATACTTTAGAATCCTTAGAAGTCTTCAAATTAAGCTCTAAGTCACTCTTTCTCATCAGGTACCAATTCTACAGTCTTATCTGAAGGAAACAAAACAGTAAAATAGTGAGTCAAGATCCAACAAGGTACTAAAATATCTAGTGGGTTTCAAAATGCAGAATAGTAATGCATTTATATTAAAGCATAAAAGCATTTAAGGTTAGGACGGTTCAAGGAAATAGAATAAGCCTAATTTGACGTTAAATCAAGCTTCGAAAATCATAAGACAGTAAAATATGCTTCCGTGCAGGATATGTATGCAGATGAACAGTAGCAAGAAAATACTTACTCGTGACGGTGGTAGAACAGTATATGAAAGTAGAGAAGGCTAAATATAACAAAATCAAACTTCGTAAATCAAAAATCAGGAAACAGAAGTCAAAAATAAGAATTCGATATCAAATCAGTGAGTTATAGAAAACTATTTTCTATCAGTAAATGACCCTACTAATAAACCCTACTAGCGGAGAGGGCGAATAATCGAGAATAAATTGTGTTCACTCCATATAATCTAAGGTCAGAAACAATCGTCCTGTCTCATGGGACATCCCTTCTTACGGGATTCAGTACAGTATGCCTACAAAAAATAGTAAATTGCCCTCTAGGTTAACGCTCTGAGGAAGGTCCGACTACATATAACTCAATGCACAGAGTTATCCTCGATTACCACTATAACGTTCTAAGACTTGTCGGAGAACCTAACCTAACTTGATTTCAATCACGGGTCCTGATTAACAGTATCAAAAATATTTTTTTTCTTTTTATTTCATAATTGAAAACCCCTTTCAGTTTCAGAAATAAGTCAGAATTTCACAATAACTTTTCAAATCGTTTCAGAATGTACAGTGACGGTCTAAAACCCTTCAGGTTCGCTTCATAATATACAAATAAAGTTAGAAATCCTTCAGATTTGTTTCAAAATATACAGTATAAGCTCAAAGCCCTTCAGTTTTTCTTCAGAAGTCCACAGTATTTATCAGTAAAAGTCCGTGTAAAAATTTGAAAAAAAATTTATACTAGAAGCTTCATTTCAGTACCAATTAACTTTTATACAATAGAAGTTATGGGTAAAAATTATTTAAACCCATTCATTTTCGTACCTAGGGTTTTGCCAAAACTTTCGGACGATAAACGAACACTTAACACATACATTTTCATAAAATTGAAGCCAGATGTTGCAGTATATATGTATAAACATGAAATCTGTCCGAATAATTTGTAGGAATAGACTTTATTTATATAGGACATGGAGAAATATACTTTTAGAGTATAAATAACATTTTTGAGGTACAGAAAAGAAGTAAAAACGAAAAATAGCGTCCGAGGTACACTTGCCTGAGCTCGATCTACAGTTACCGTGACTCGGATAGGGACTGGACGGTCGATTTTCCCCTTTTCTTTCTCTATTCTCTCCTTCCTCTCTAATCTCCTTCATTACTGCTCGTGGCTGCTGTCCAAAATGAGCCAAAATCCCTAAATACCCCAATTAAAATGCAGGAGAAAAGAGATCACGTGCCTAGTCTCGTGACCGGCGCTCGAGCGCCCATTAAGCGCACGGCGAGCGTAGGGTTTCTACTCCCAGCGAGCGCACGGCAAGCGCAGGGTTTCTGTCGGGGCATCGCTTGAGCGTGCGGTAAGCGCCCGGCGAGCACGCATTTACTGGATTTGGGCGCCTGCTGTCGCCCTCGAGCTCACGGCAGTCGCCCGGCTGCTGTGTGGTGGATCAGTATACAGCTGCTAGCATTCCACACTTTTTACTTCCGAAACTCTTTCTTCCATGCATGTTCGGCCTCATCTCGATTACTGTTATTTTAATTATCCTTAAATTATCATGTTTCGGGTTCAGGACCTCACACTCTCCCTCACTTAAGGAAATTTCGTCCTCGAAATTATACAAAGCTACATACATCAAGAAAATAAGTGGGGATATTTTCTTCAGATCTCCTCTTTGCGCTTCCAAGTGGCCTCCTCCGGTGAATGATTCCTCCAAAGTACTTTCATCAGGGGAATGGTTTTTGTGCGTAACCTCTGATCCTTTCATCCAGAATCTATAGCGGCTCCTCGACATAGGATAAATCCTTGTTGATAGTCAAGGACTCGTATTCAATCACGTGCACAGGATTGTGGACGTATTTATGAAGTATCGTTATATGAAATACATCGTGTACGCCCGTCAGACTAGGTGGTAATGCCAACCTGTAGGCTACCTTCCGATCCTTTCCAAAATCTCAAAAGGACCAATGAACTGTGGCTTCAGTTTTTGCTTCACTCCTAACCGGAATGTCCCCTTGGACAGTGAGACTTTTAGAAAAACAAGGTCTCTTACTTCAAAGCTCAATTCTGTCCTCCTCCTATCTACATAACTTTTCTATCTGCTTTGAGCCACCTTCATACTATCGTGGACCAGTTTAATTTTCTCTCCTGTTTCTTTCACAATCTCAGGGCCCAAAATCCTTTTATTTCCAGTCTCCTCCGAGTAAATCGGCAACCTATATTTTCTCCCATACAAAGTATCAAAAGGCGCCATGTCGATACTAGCCTAAGAACTGTTATTATAAGCAAATTCAGCCAGTTCTAGATAAGTGTCCCAAGTTTTTTTAATTTCCAATACATAGGCCCTCAACATATCCTCAAGAATCTGAATGGTACACTCAGATTGGCCATCAGTCTAGGGGTGATACGCAGTACTAAATTTTACCTCTGTCCCAGTTTCCTATGTAAACTTTTTCAAAACCTTGAGACAAAACGAGGATCTCTATTAGATACAATGAAGGCAGGAACTCCAAGAAGTCTCACAATCTCATTCACATATAATTGGACCAGTCAATCACATGAATAGGTCGTCCTGATCGCCAAGAAGTGGGCTGATTTTGTGAGCCGATCAACTATAACCCAAATGGCGTCATGATTTCTAGGAGTCTTTGGTAAACTCGATACAAAATATATAGTAACATTCTCCCATTTCCAGCTCAGGATAGGCATAGGCTGTAATAATCCAGAAGGTTTACTCCTTTCAGCCTTCAGTTGTTGACACACAAGACATTTCTCCACATAAGCTATAATATCTCTCTTCATGTTCCTCCATCAGAAAGTTTTCTTCAAGTCCTGATACATTTTGTTCATTCCAGGGTGGATGGTATATCTAGACCGGTGGGCTTCCTTCAAACTCTTCTCTTTCAGTTTCCTATTGTCCAGTACACATAGTCGGTCTCTAAACCTCAATACTCCATCAGTCCAGACATTGAAATCAGCTCGAGAGTCCCTACTCAGATCACTTACAATATTCATAAGGAACGGATCATTTACTTGCTTCTCTTTTACCTCGTTAACTATTTCCAGTTGGATTTGAAGATAAGACAAGAGCATCCTATCAACCTTAGCATAACGTTGGATATCACATTGTTTCAGATAATCCAACATTTCCATCTGCTTGATTTCCAATTGAGCCACATACCCCGATCGGTGACTTAATGCATCGCAACCACATTGGCCTTTCTTGACTTATACTGTATCTCACAGTCATAATTCTTTAAGAAATCAAGCCACCTCCTTTATCTCATATTAAGTTCCTTATGAGAAAACAGATACTTCAGACTTTTGTGATCAGAATACACAAGAAACTTTTCATCATACAAATAATGTCTCCAAATTTTTAAGGTAAACACAACAGCAGCTGGCTCTAGATCATGGGTCGGGTAGTTCTTCTCATGTACTTTCAGTTGTCTAGACCCATAAGCTACAACTTTACCATGCTACATTAGTAGACAATCCAAACCCGCCTTAGAGGCATCACAGTACATCTCAAAGCCTCCTGAACCCTCTGAAATAACCAACACTGGAGCCGTAGTCAATCAATCCTTCAGCTCCTGAAAGCTCTGATCACATTTCTTGGTCAATTCAAACTTAACCTCCTTCTTCAACAATTGAGTTAGGGGCATAGCAATTTGCAAAAAAATTTCTACAAATTGCCTGTAATAACCTGCCATGCCTAGAAAACTTCTAACTTCAGTCACAGAAGTCAGCGTACTCTAGTTTGTAATAGCCTCCACTTTCTTTGGATCTACAAAAATACCACCATCAGAAATCACTTGCCCTAAAAACATCACACTCTCTAGCCAGAATTCATATTTACCCAACTTAGTATACAACTTTTCATCATGAAGCACTTGAAGTACTATCGTCAGGTGAGTTTTATGCTCCTCATAGTTCTTTGAATAGATTAGGATATCATCAATAAAATTCACAATAAATTTATCTAGATACGACCTGAACACCCTATTCATCTGATCCATAAAAGTAGCTGGAGCATTCGTAAGGCCGAAAGGCATAACAAGAAACTCATAGTGGCCATAACGTGTCCAAAAAGCAGTCTTAGCCACATCCTCTGGCTTAATCCTTAACTGATAATAGCCAAACCTCAAATCAATCTTCGAGAACAACCGAGATCCTTGCAACTTATCAAATAAATGATTAATACGTGGCTGAGGATATTTATTCTTAATCATGGTTTTGTTCAACTAACGATAATCGACACATAGCCGTAAAAACCCATCTTTCTTCCTTACAAACAATATCGGTGCTCCCCAAGGAGACACACTCAGCCTGATAAAACCCTTGTCTAACAATTCCTGTAATTACAACTTCAACTCCTTCAATTCAGCCGGTGCCATACGATAAGAGGCCTTAGAAATCGGACTAACATCGGGAACAATAGCAATCTCAAACTCAATCTCCTAGTGTGGGGGCAATCCAGGAAACTCCTCAGGAACTACATCCTCGAAATCACAAACGATTAGGATGTCCTTAGCCGGCATACTATGACTCCCAGCGGTGCAGGCATTTGCCAGGTAAGCTTTACATCCACTTTTCATCAGATGCTTGGCATGCAAAGTAGAAATCAACACAGGCATCTCCTTCTTCCTAATGCCTTGGAAGAAAAAGGACTCCATCCCAAGAATATCAAAACAAACTCTCTTCTTAAAACAATGAATACTAGCGTGGTATTTAGCCAGCCAGTCCAACCCCAGAATCACATCAAAATCACCCATGTTCAACAATACTAAATCCACAACAAAACATTTCCCATTCACCTCCACCACTCATCCAGGATAAATAACATCAGTAATCATAGGGGATCCAATGGGGGTACACACAGACAATTCATAATCTAATATACATAGGGCAGTTACAACATAGCATGCAAACCGTGGAAAAATAAAGAAGTGGGTAGACCCCGAATCAAATAAGATAGATGCACGAACTCCACAAATAGAAAGAGTACCTTCCACGACATTTGACGATGCCTCCGGATCTTGAACAGTCATTGCGAAGGCATTTGCCGGAACAGTAGGCTTCTTTCCCTCTAGCCTCAGAGGTAACGGATAATCTTTCACCACGTGGCCCTGCTGTCCACATCTAAAGTATGCTCCCGATACCTTATGACATGCTTACCCCAAATGGTTTCTCCAATAGAAAGTACAATCTGCAGCCGATACTCTAGAACCAGTCACTGACTGAGCCAATACAATACTTTTTTCCTTATTAGCCGTCCTCACCTTCTTGGATGGTCCTAAAAATCCCACAGCAGATCCAACACTAATTTTCGCCCGGCTAGCAGTCCTCTTTGCATAAAATTTCTCTATCTCCACCTCTTTCTCATAAATGACGGCCCTGTCCAGAATATTAACATATTATTCGAGCTTCAGGGTAGACAGTTGCTTTCTGATGTTATCCCGTAATCCTTGTTGAAACTTCTTCGCCTTTCTCAGTTCATCTTCCACATGAAAAGACATAAATCTGGATAATTTAGTGAATTTAGCATCATATTCCGTCACAGTCATATTTTCCTGCCTTAATCTCATAAATTCTAGCTCCTTTTGATCCCGGAGACTGGACGGGAAGTATTTCTCTAAAAAATCTTTCTCAAACATATCCCTAATAATCTCCTCGTCGGGCACTCCTAGTGCTCTCTTCTTTATGTCCCACCAGCTATCTGCCTTGTCCTCCAGCTTATACACAGCGAAGGTGACCTTTTCTTGGTTTATACACCGAATCACTGTAACTATTTTCTTCATCTTCTTTAGCCATATATCCGTTTTTGCCGGCTCAGGCTTTCCTAGGAATCTCGGTGCTCGCTCCGCAGTAAACCTATCCTAAGTCGTAGGAGCAAGAAGTGCCGAAACTGGCTCTGGTGTAGGGACTAGAGCCATATGTCTCTACTTGACAGACTCCACTACGTTGGTCATCCTCTCCAATAAGTCTACATACGCGGCCTCCCGATCGTGGGACGTATTAGTACCACCACGGTTATCGCTTCTACCCCTTCTACTAGCCATCCTATAATCAAGACAAATATAATATTATAACCTCAATAAATCAGTCAAAGGGTGAGATATTTAATAACTTAATGAAATTTAAACCTAGCGTAAGAACCAACCTCTTAAGAGTTTTAGTTTCCTTAGCTACCCCGACCTATTCCTACAGGAATTCAGTATAGAGATTCAAGCCTATACTTTCGCTTTTTGATCGATCAATTTCTAAGTCATCTCATTTCTCTGATATCAATTATGATGGAACAGATTTTTTTCCTCAGTAAATTCCATCATTTCAGAACGGGAACATAATCCCAAGACTCACTTAAAGTTCTAAGAATAAAATGTGCAGAGTTTTCTCTAAAATTAGGCTAAACAGAAAATATGAACCTGTATAAAACTTGTATACGAACCAGTACAAGCACACATCTATCTATAAATACAAGCTTTTTTCTACAACACGCTTTCACAGGACCACAGATGTCATCAATGACATTAATCCAACAATCCATCTACCATATTAACAGTTCATGAGTGAGATGCCATCTAGGATACATACAGAACATCCAAAAAACATAGAGCGGAAGCAGAACTATTAACCTGCAGAAGCATAGTTTCCTATTCATCACATGCATCACGTATATTTTTATACAGAACCCATATATACATAAATATCCATAAGTATAAAAGAACCATGTATTAAAATTTGGATCTTTACATCCAATAGTTTCTTCAAGATAACTTCATAAATACTTCAGAATCCTCAGAAGTCTTCAGATTGAGCTCTAAGTCACTCTTTCTCGTCAGGTATCAACTCTATAGTCTTATTTGGAGGGAAAAAAATAGTAAAACAGTGAGTCAATGCCCAACAAGGTACTAAAACATGCAGTGGGTTTTAGAATATAGAACAGTAATGCATTTATATTAAAGTATAAAAGCATTTAAGGTAAGGACGGTTCAAGAAAATGGAATAAGCCTACTTTGACGTCAAATCAAGCTTTGAAAATCAGAAGACAGTAAATATGCTTCCGTGCAGGATATGTATGCAGATGAACAGTAGCAAGAAAGTACTTACTCGTGATGGTGGCAGAACAATACATAAAGTAGAGAAGGCTCAATATAACGAAATCAAGTGTCATAAATCAGAAATTAGGAAATAGAAGTCAGAAATAAGAATTCAATATCAAATTAGTGAGTTATAGAAAACCCTTTTCTATCAGTAAAGGACCCTACCAGTAGACCCTACTAGTGGAGGGGGCGAATAATCGAGAATAGATTGTGTTCACTCCATACAATCTATGGCCAAAAATAGTCGTCTCGTCTCGTGGGACATCCCTTCTCACAGGATTTAGTACAATACGCCGGCCAGAAATAGCAAACTACCATATAGGTTAATGCCCTAAGGAAGGGTGGACCACATATAACTCCATGCACAGAGTTATCCTCGATTACCACCATAACGTTTTAAGGCATACCGGAGAACCTAACTTGACTAAATCTCAGTCATGGGTCCTGATTAACAGTATCAGAAATATTTTTCTCTTTTTATTTCATAACCGAAAACCCCTTTTAGTTTCAAAAATCAGTCAGAGTTTCACAATAACTCTTCAGATTGTTTCAGAATGTACAGTATAAGTTCAAATCCCTTCAGTTTTGCTTCAGAAGTCCATAGTAATTTATCAGTAAAAGTTCGTGTAAAATTTTAGAAAAAATTTATACTAGGAGCTTCATTTCAGTACCAATTTACTTTTATTCAAAAAAAGTTACGAGTAAAAGTCATTAAAACCCCTTCATTTCCGTACTTAAAGTTTTGCCAAAATTTTTGGACGATAAACAGACACTTAACACATGCATTTTCATAAAATTGAAGCCAGATGTTGCAGTATATATGTATAAACATGAAATCCGTCCGGATAATTTG
>JAOVVI020018183.1:0-10424 GCA_028571085.2 Nepenthes alata
TTGTTTTTAAAAATATTATTCCAAATGTTATTGAATAACAAATTGATAAAGAGACATGTTATTTCAAATGATTATTTAATTTTTTTTACAAGAATTTGAACATGATATAGGGATATATAATGATCCAATTTATTTCTAACAAGCCATAGAAAGAAGTGATTATTCTAAATAGATTAATACCATAAAAGATGAGTTAAATTCAATGACACATAATAAAATCTAGGATCTTATCGAATTGTCTGAGGGTTACAGAACAGTTGGTTATAAATTAGTATTTAAAATAAAACGTGACTCTAAAGGTAATATCGTACGATATAAGGTTAAACTTGTAATTAAATGTTATATTTAAAAAGATGGCATTGACTATAAGAATATATTTTTTCTGATTTCTAAGAATGACTCCTTAAGAATTATAATGGTATTGGTAGCATATTTTAACTTGAAATTGTACCAAATGGATGTAAAGACTGTTTTTCTAAATGAAAACATAAATGATAAAATTTACATTAAATAACCTGAAGGATTCTAAATTAAAAGATAAGAGAACTTAGTTTACAAATTTGAAAAAATTAATATATGGATTTAAACAAGCCTCATGACAATGGTACCTTAAGTTTCATGATACCATTTTATCCTTCAATTTTATAAAAAATACGGTTGATTGGTTTATATACCTAAAAGTCAGTTGAGCAAATTTATATTTTTGGTTCTATATTTTGATGATATTACTTGTAAGTAGTGATCTTGGGTTGTTACATGAGATAAATGACTATCTCTCTAAAAATTTTGATATGAAAGATATGGGTGAGGCAACTTATGTGATAGGAATAGAAACATTTTGAGATAAATCACATAAATTGTTGAGATTGTCTCAAAAAAAATATATCAAAAAATTTTTAAAGAGACTTGGGATGGAGAACTGTGCAGTGAGTATTGTTCAAATTCAGAAATGTAATAAATTTAGTTTAATACAATATCCACAAAATGAATGGGAACGAAATCAAATGAAAGATATTCCTTATGCGTTTGCTGTAGGAAGTTTGATATACGCATATATTTACACCAGACCGGATATTAATTTAACGGTTGGTATGCTTGGATCATGCCAAAATAATCCTGGTATGACTCACTAGAAAGTTGAAAAGAAATTGATGAGATACTTATAAGAAATTAAAGACTATATACTTACCTATAAGAAATCTGATCATTTGGAAGTAAAAGGATATTCAGATTCAGACTATATTGGATATTCAGATACCAGAAAGTCCATATTTTGATATATTTTTCTTTTCGGTAGAGGTGTTATTTCATGAAAAAGTGCAAAATAATATGTGATTATTGTGTCCACGATAGAAGTAGAGTTTGTAACATACTTTGAAGCCACTATACGTGCAATATGGCTATAAAATTTTATTTTAGGACTTGAAATTGTCGACAATATAGTCAAACTGTTGAAAATTTATTGTGATAATTTCGCGACAGTTTTCTTCTCAAAAAACGATAAGTATTCAAAGGATGTTAAGTATACGAAAATTGAGTATCTTGCCATTAAAAGAAAAATTCAGAAATAAAAAGTATCAATAGTGCATATTATCACCAAATTTATGATTCCAGATCCATTAACTAAGTTTTTCTTAAAAAATATTTATAAATCATGTTGATAGTATGAGTCTTTATTATTACCCATGATATAATAACATTACTCTGACATTTGAGATCTCACATAAGGTATTTTTTATATCTCCTATTTATTTCATATTGTTTAAACTTAAAGTTTTGGATTGATGATAATAGGAACAGTCTCTCACTAAGACATTATTGTTGGATCGTATGATATTTCTTATTTAAGACTTAATCATATAATTTACAGATATTGTGGTACATGGAAGGAGCTATATTGCATAATAATATGAAACCGTCATGACTCGTATTTGTCGATTATTTGATTGTAGTATTATGACATATAAACTATTAATAGATTATAATGTCGCGTACTTAAAGTTTATTTTAATTAATTCAAATAAATATTATTGTCATATGGACCAAGTGAGAGAATGTTAGAAAAATGTCCCACATGGCGAGACATATGAATTATTAATTTATTAAATTAATTAAATAATCCTATTAGTTTATATATATTTAATTATTTAGAAAAATTTTTTAAAAGACATGCCTGTTCAAGACATACCATTTGATGGAAAGGATAGGGGCATTTTGGTAATTTGGGAATGACCCTCTCTCCCTTTATAAAAGGAAGTCATTGGCCATCATTTTGGGACATACACACAACTTGTATAACATTTCACAAGTTATAAAGAGAAGAGTAGGAGAAGAGAGAGAAATTATCTCCCCGTTCTTCGAGACAAGAACAATTACGGTATTACGTAAAGATTATTGCTTATGGATCCAGGTATGTATATTTAATCTTTCTACATGATTGATTGATGAATAAATATGATAATAAAGATCCTGTGAATTAAAGTTATATCTCACTAAAGTTTTCTTACAAGAGAAGCTCTAATCAAGTAATTCCAATAAAGAATTTGAGTAAATTCAAGTATAAGTAAGTTTATTCTAAATCTCATTTCTTTTGTTAATACTCTTTTTTTACTTTTTAAAAATATTTTTTATTTTAGATACTCATACATGATATAATTTTATAATTAAGAGGTTTATACTTAATATGCATATAAAATATTTTTCATTTTATTGAAAAATGTATAAAATTTTAGTCCAAATATATGTATACTATATATTTTAATTAATTTCTATAATATTTATGATATAATATTCTTTAATATTTAATTGTCATTTATAAGTTCATGTATATTTAAACTTGTTAAAAAATATACCTTACATTTTCTGAAAACTTAATTAAAATTGTTGCATGTTTATTTATAGAAATAAAATTGCTATAGTATCTTCAAGATGTTTATTTTCTACACCGATATTGAATTTTTCTGCACTATATTACTAATTTAGTATTCTATATTTTAAAATTTATCATATCTAAATTTCTATAGAAAATTTAAATATTGTATATTAAGAATTGGCAAAATTTTTAAAAAAAATTCTACAACTTATAAAGAATTAAGAATACTTTCTCCAAAATAAGAAAATACATAAATTATAAAGAAATGTAAAGAGTTTTCATCAGTATAAGTATCGGATCATGGTAATAGTTTAACGAGCAATATATTATAATATATCTTAATATATTAGAGTAATAATCAATATTTAAACTTATCATTCACAGATAAAAGTGACGTTTAATCCCGTTTAATGGAGTATATATATTACAACTCACTTATGGATCTTGAATAATAGTATATAATATTTTGTTATATGAAAATAAATATAATCTAATATTCGATTGTTTACTTATTTAGTTAGTGAAGCTCTGTTAGCTTTTGATTCTTAAAAAATTATAGAATTGAACATAATTTTCATGACATGAATTTGAATAAGAACATTTAAAGGAATTTGATGCATTGTCATGAAAATTTGTTAAGCTGAGTATATTTATTGTCTTGAAAATTTATAGCACTTCATGAATATGATGCGTTGTCCCTTATTATATATTTTAATGCAAGTTATATATTTAATTATAAAATTATATATCTTGTTAAATTTTTATTCACTATTGCTTTCTATTTTTTTTATTAACCACTTTAGATAAAAGATTCAAATACATACAAGATGATCATAATTGAAGAATGAACCGCTTGAAGAGATTGGAATTAGAAATATAAAACAATTGGTGTTGTATTTTAGTTTCGGATTATAATTTAATATGTTTATATTAATCAAAAACAGTTTGTAAACTAATCAGACGAATGTTAGTTCATTTAGTATTATGTGGATGTGATTTATTCTGATGTTATTTTGATATAAATAAGACTTTTTACGTAAGATCTGACGTTATAGTTTAATCGATATCAAAACTAAATAAGATGTGACATTTCAGGTCTTAAATATGGTTAATATTATTTTATTTTAATCGATCATTATATTAACGTAACATTCATGTTCAATATTAATTAGGTTGTTAATCGGATTATTAATTAAATAATAATTATTAACGATAGGAACGGGATTTAAGATGTGACATTATTGACGAGCCTCATATTAAAATTTCTTATTTTTTCTATGGCGTTTAGCTTGCCCCGAGATTGATTATTCAAAGTTATCATTCATTATTTTGGAGCGTTCATATAGGAATAAAGATATTTTATATTAAATTATTATATTTATAAACGTGAGTTTAAAAAATTATTCAAGACAATTTCACAGGAAATCGTAGTTGACATAACCTTTATTTGGTAACCATCCTTAATAAAGGCTAAATTCTCGAGTATATGAATGTGCTATTTTCTATTATCCCACTCAGTGTGATAATATTTTGATCCGATAAGTCTTTTTTTTATATGTCATCTGCTGATTCATTAGCACTCTTTAGGAGATAATTATCTTGGCCAATTATCCGATAATTCGCCTATATAAGTGGGTCGGTTATGCCTTTATCGATATGTGTGCTTCGACGATCAGCATTGTTTTTGGGTTCGTAACACCCTGAGCTTGGCCCGATTTGATTTCATAACGGGCAAATCACTTTTGCTTCTTATTAGGACTTTGAACAAGTAGTTTATTTTAATTATCGAACAAGTGGTATCGGAGATGAGAGTAACATTTTTTTTCAAGAAAAATAAAATAAAAATCTAATCAGAGAATCATTTGATGAAAGCTACACGGTTATATCGAAATCTTCCTGAACGACACTTACCGAGAAGTATAAACAATAGCGCAATCATACCACTGTTTGATTTGGGTTTAGAAGGTTAAATCCCTGTGTATATTTGGCGTCTCGTTCCCTCGTCACTCTCCCTCTCCTTATAATCCCTAGACTCTGCTCTGGGGTTTCTCAGCCATTCAACGGTTGGATGGCAATTTTTGCAGTTGCTAGCCTAAACAATCGGAACATCAGAGGTACATTTCAAACTCATTTCTTAAAAAAATTAGGTTTCTTAGAGTTTGGCATTTTTCTCTCCTTGATTTTATCTTCTCTTTCGATTTCGGTTTTTCTTTCACTGTGGAACAATAGCTGTTTTTCTAGGTTTTTTTTGTGGCCGTTTTAGACGAGTTACGAGTTGAAAAAGTCTCTTTTTGTTGCCGATCTGTTGCTCCTCATATTTGTCTGTAACAATTTCTTTTCCAACTTTGGATCTTGGACTCTCAATGTTAGCATTTTGGTTCAATAAGTTGTCCAAAGACTGTTGTGGTTAGCGTGTAGTAATTTTTTCAGGTGCCCATCGGTCAAATAACTGCAATTCGTACATTTTTTCTCCGATAAATACAGGATAAGAAATGCCACGCGTAGTATGCGGGGATCCAACTCTTGCTGCTCTGTAATTTAGGACTCCGTTGGTACAAGTGGCTGCAATATGTTAGTTTATTCATTTTACGTGTATTGCTGTTTATATATGTTGGATGTTCTAGGGGCATAGCTTTCCCCATTTTTCAGTTGTAACGTGCTTTACTGCTCACTATAGTTTTTATGAGCTAATTGATCACGTGTTGTTGAGCTGGATGAACAATAATTGTTGGCCTTTGAGTTTCTCCATGATTTCTGTGGATTCATGTATGTGCATCTGTAGTGAGATGCATATGATGTTTATAACAGTATTGTTTCTGCTATAATTGATAGATGTTCTTAACCTCTATTGGTAGTGTTGCAAGGTTTCTTCAGCAAAGAGGGTGAGATGAATTTGAACCTATCTCATATTCTGCTTCAACATGTTATACAAACCTGATTAGAGTTGCTGTGTTGTAACCTTATGTTGGTTTCAAAGAACATATACTTCACTGACATAGAGCAGATGAAATTGTATTTGGGTTGGGGTGTGTGAAAGAAATAGGTAATTCCCTAATCAATTACAATTTAAACCCTTCGTACAGCGGTAGCACAAAATGCAAATATTTGATACATGTAAATAATATTTGATTCCAAATGCTGCAAACGAGAGTTAGTTGTCTCGTTTTTAAATCATCGCCAATATCAATAATAAAAGTAGTGCATAAAATTAAGTAACACAAAGATGGTGATGTTTTTGTCAACAACCAAATAATTTTTGAGGAAAACCTGTTAAATTTCTTGAGCCAGTTAAAGCAAATTAATTAGTAAAAGTCAACTTATAGTCCCAGTGGTGCAAACACACTAACTATTAGCCAATTTACTCCTAATTAGTGATTCCTACAGAGAAGCTTATTAGATTTGCACCATACAACAGAACTGAATACCTTTTGGACTTTTTTTTAGATTTTATTTCACTGATATGTGAATCTTCAACACTATTGGAATTCCAATGTCCATGTTGTCACAAAACTCTGAAGGCTTACATGTTGGATTAAGTGTTTGAAAGATTTTTGGAGGTTTTAAGATTAGAAAACTCAAGCCTTTTAATCTCTCAAAACAAATGTGATGTTCTCCTCCAACTCACAAATCTGTCACATTGTTTATCATTCCATTCTTTTAGGTCGTTAGAGTGTAAACGTGTCATGCCAACACGCACAAGATAAAAATGTCCTAACCAAGTGCCTTAGGGCCATGCCGGTTTAGGCACAGCTATAATAAAAATATATATAAAAATAAAATTATATAAAATGTTATAAAAAATACATCACACTATCAATATCACTACTGAAATAACGCACGTGGTCTAATATGGGAATATTGGAATAATTGTTTCTCATCCCTTCACTACTGAATTGAGAAAAATTATGTGTCATAATTTATGATTAAATTATGAAATAATAACAATATTTTTATATAAATTACAGATAAAAATTAATAAAAATAATATAATTATATAAATATCACACTATCACTTGTTATATAAGAGTGACTGAGTAGAGAGTAGATAGTAGACAGAATGTATAGATGTGTTAGTAGAAGAGGGGGGAGGGTTATTTATATTTTGTAATCAATTAATTTTTATTTTTTTAATTAATTAACCATTGCCCCCATTGGTCATGAATGGCCGTGTGACCATTGAAGTTTAAAGAAAGGGGGGCTATGCTAGGCACAACATGTGGGCCAGCTAACCTATGACCTAGCACGGATTGAAGTGTTGGACTGTACTATATATAATCCAATACCGTTCATTACCGGCCATGTGGCACGGCCCAATTAACACCTTTAACATTGCTAAGCTTCAACAATAATAGAAGTGGGGACCAAGTTATATTCATAGTGGCTAGGTCAAGAGAAGAGAGGAGTATCCATTGTAGGGGCTGAATAATGGGGTTTAAGATGTGGAGGAGTCAAATTTGTACGCTGGTGTTCGAACGCCGATTGCGCATGAACATTTATCATGTGTGCATAAGGCATGCATCGCTATCCCAACTTTTCATATGTGCTTGTCATGTGCCCATCATGCGTAAGTTTTTTTTCCAAATGCACATATACATCTTTCATGGACCCATCATACGCCATGTCCATATCATTTTGGAAGAAATTGTCTTGAGTCTCATTGGAGCATATCAATAAAGAAATAGAGTCAAATGCAACTCAGCTAAGATTACAATTTTGTCATAAAAATTAGCCAATACTACGGGCCTAACAGAGTGGATTGCTTGTAGCTTCTATGACCAGAAATTGCTTCCAACAGGAATTTCCTTTTGAACTACCATTAGCAGAAACAGCAACCCACATCTTGTTCAGTTAGAGGCCTAAACAAACACAAAAATATAAACGAGCAATTCCCTTCTTTCCTTTCCCCTTCTGGTACTTATTGTCCTTTCCCAAGTAAAATGACTAGCCATTAGGCTTAGTAAATGGTTAATCATAGTTATGAGTGATAGTCAGGTTCGGTTGATTTTGAAAGGCACCTCATACTTGATGTAGCGAGGCTTAGATGCTGCCAGAATTTCTTATTTTCTTTCAGAACAATAATGCATCTCTTGTTGGACATATATTTTGTAGGCCAAGTAAGCATTGAGGAATATGACGTTCTACTTCAACATGAGTTGACCACCAAAGTAGTGCATTTGTGAAATGCTGTGTTTTGAAAACCAGCTTATCAGTGGAAATAAAACAACGCCGTCTATCCTCTAGTCCTAGCCTACCACCACCGTTTCATCGACAACTTTGGCAGAAAGGAATAACAGTAGGAAAATCTTTGAAAGGAAACAGATCGAACACCAATGCCAATAAAACCTCACATTTTAAACAATGCATATTTAAAATTAAGAAGTTAACCAAGATCAAACACTAAATAGCACACTAATCATTAATTAATTGCATAATCAAAGATCAAACACTAAAGAAGTTGAACTTACAGGACTTAGCGACGCTTCTTCTACAAGCTCTCATCCCTTTTGCTTTTACGGAACTCAACCATGTTATCCTCTCTCTACTGTTGGCCCTCCTCGGCATCAATGGTCACTTTGTACCGGTTCCGGCAAACCTCCGTTCTAGTGTTCGGCCTCAACGGCATCGTTTCTTTCTTCTAATCAAATCTAGGCCTCTACACAAACAAAAACAATATCAGAAAACACGAACACAAATTATTCAGATCTAATGAAACCCTAGATTTCCAAACGAAAAAAAAACCCAAACAACACAAATAAAAAACTATTTCAACTTCAAGGTAAGGAAAAAACCTTGTTTTGAGAGGCGGAAATATGTCAGACAAACTCTGAATCGCCAAGATAGAAAGAGTGATGAGCAAAAAAAATTTCAGAAATCAGAATAACATAAGGAGAAAAGAGAAAGTCGTGATGCAGTTGGGATGCAGAAAATAAGAGGCGTTGGAATCGGTAATAGGAGAAAAGAAGAAGCACCTCGGCTCGGGAAGACGAGAAAGGAAGAAGAAGCTCTGCTCGCGAAGAGAAGCGGTGAATCGCAGAAGAGAATGGTCCAGAGGGACGTACAGGGTGAAAAAAAATTATATGTATAAAAAGTTAAAAATTAGTTAAATAATTATATTTTCCGTTTTATTATTTTAATAATATAAATATTTAAATATTTAAATTTTATAAATAAAATCATGAAAATTAATTATTTGTATAATTTTTAAAAATATTAAATTATTTATTATCTAATTTAATTTATTAATACAAAAATCTTTCCACCTGTTGGGTCCCATGTCCTGGCCCATGAAAAATTCTGAGGCCCATGAAAAGTTCGAAAGCCCGCCCACGATGGTTAGCCCAGCCTAGCAACCATAACACATAAAAGAGCGACGCTGGCAGAGAACAACGGGACTCTACAACGCATTTAATGCGCTGCTGACAGGAAGGTGTGAGGCCAGCGAATGGGAGAGCAGCTGGCGTGGCGCCAGCGGCTCACGTAACCAGCTGCAGGCGGCCAGCCAATCCCCATTCCAGGGAAAACCATGCGTGGCCGGCAATGCCAGGAGCCTGCCAACTGTAGCAGAACGGCCGCCGACATAACCAGGGGTCTGCGACAGTGACCAAGGGTAGAGGAGCCCTCCCAACGGACACCTTAGCGCCCAGAGCCCAACGGGAGACATAAGAGCCCCCACATCCCACAGAAAGGGGGATCCTTCTTCTGGCTCTCCGATTGGACTCCGAATTCTGGGTTCTCAAATTGAAATCCTCAACTGCAATCTGTGACAAATTCACAAAGAAAGAAGAGCCGAAACTGAGGAGGGTCTCACTTCCATTGGCAATAGCTAGCTCGCTTCATCACCCCAACATCTTCTCAAACTCAGGGAAAGTTAGCCACCCGCTGCGGTGCATCAAGGGAGCCAGGCCTCCCACCACTTGCTCATTGCATTCTCCACACCATCATTCATGCATCTCTTACGCTTCCACAGCATTAAATTGCGCACCTCTTGTAGCGTGCGCCATTTTTGTTCATTGCGAGAATTTGCTGACTTGAGAGTCGGAGAGGCCTCGGTGGGAGAAATCCTACCGGACCCCTGACCTCTTGCTCGTTATTTGTGTTGTGCAGGTTCAGGTTCATAGCAACGGAGACCAGACCCTTCGCTTGACGCCACTGCGTGCTAAGGAATCTGAAGGCTCCCTAATCTGTACGGTAACTGTGGACCCGGGACGCAACATTGGCGCCGTCTGTGGGAAACTGACAAGAAGCCAAGTGTCACTTTCTCACCTTGCTCCTAAATATCAGAAGATGGTGAACACTCGAGCACAACCTAGTATTCCGGCGATGGAGGTCGTCGCCCAAGGCAAAGACCCCCCTATTGGGAGCCGGGCGAGCGACCGTCCAGAGCCTGATGTCCATCGCCTAGCCGCAGACATCGGCGTTATCAAGCTAATTCTCCGCGCCCCGTGCGAGAACACAAGAACTCTCTGGCGGGGGAATGCCCCTCCAGCATCCCAGGCCTCCACCTCCAGGAGAGCGAGGCGTCGAGAGGCCGCTCGCAGGAGGCGAGCCAACC
>JAOVVI020018184.1:0-10424 GCA_028571085.2 Nepenthes alata
AATTTCCTAATTCCTAAACATAACTCGTACTCAGAATTTCATAATCTGATATGCTGGTTCTAATATCCTTATTAATCTATCTCCCACTAATAAGGCAGCTTGCCAACAGTTGCCACTTGAAACTGATCAGAGCTTACTACTTGAAACCAATCAGAGCTTACTACCTTAATTCAGTACAGACAATTAGCATCATGTATTTGGAAAAATTGTACCTTCCACCATATGTGATGATACTCCCACATCTTTTGCAGAATCTACAATTTCTTTATCTGGGGCAATTAGCTTGGGTGCTCGGGTTCTCTTCGAATAAGGATAATTCCTTACCTCATGTCCAGCCTGACCATAATTTTAACAGATTAGCTTGATCATATTCTCCTTAAAACCTTCATAACCAGATTCTTGAACGGTAATCCATTGACTTAAAAAGGGCAAATCTCAATTTTAATTAGGCTGAATGCCTATTCTTGACTCATTTAACCATGTCTCCTAATTACAGGATACTGCATCTTTTACTGATGCCCTTGAGTATTAGTTCGACTCCAGTCATCCCAATCTTGAGCCGATGGCTTCACCCTATTTGCTATACTTGCTAGGTTGATCCGACAACCTTCTTAACGAATTACTTGCCTAAGGACCTCAATCCACAATCGATCAAACTTAAACCTCAAACCGAGATTAATTAACCTAGGCCTCAAATCAACACTGATCAATTCACGAACCCAATTGATATAAATCAAATTATAATGCTAAGGAGTCCCTACACATCATCTTTCTCTTGACCCTACAACGAGTCACTAATATTAGTAATCCCGTCTGAGGGCCACTACTAATATTTCCTTGAGACCGAAACATTTCGCATTAAGTCACTCCTTGAACATAAGCTAGCTGATTGAACTTAAATCATTACTCTTATCTTAGTGCAAGCATAAGTCATTAGGATTGGGGTAACCAAAACTACCTGGACTAGCTAAATCACCAATACCTCTATTTATTCGATCATTCATAACCTATCCCAAACTTAATTAGTGTTGTCACCTTAAGTTCGAACAGATGGCTAATTATAATCATCCTTTTGATTCAACTTAACTTATCCTAAGCTTCCGCTTTTCGATCGATCAATTTCTAAGGCATCACAACTCTCTGATACCAATTGTGACGGAACAATTTTTTTTGCAATACAGGATCTGGATGCCATCTAGGACCCATATACTTTTAACCATAAGAAGTATAGCAAAAGTTACTCTAACATCTTGCGGAAACGCTCATATTTATTCCAAAGTATTCATTTCTGAGTACATAATCAAAACGTCTAACTATAAAAGTTCATGAATCATAAACAAGTCATTACAATAATATTCTTCAAATTAAGCTCTCGAGTCTTTGATAATTCTTCAGATAAGCTCTAATTACTCTAACTCGTCAGGCACAAACTCTAAGTCTCATCTAGAGGGGGGAAAATAAAAAATAGCGAGCCGAGGCCCAGCAAGATACATACAGGTATATAGTAAAACATGCATGCGGAACATACCTCAGCAAAACAGATACTATCATACATAAAGTTACAAATTCCATAAAAATGATTCATAACAGAAACATAATGCAGACGTATACAGAACTGTCAGAAAGTAGAAACAGTTTTCGAAAGTCAGAAATCAATGTACTTATATCCCAGAAAATAGAAGTCGGTCTTACTTTTACAGAAACCTCATCTTTTTTGGAACCCACTAGTAGACCCTACTAGCGAAGGGGGCGAATACTCGAGGATAGATTGTGTTCAGTCCACACAATCCAAGGCCGATAACTGAACAGAAGTATCCCGTCTCGTGGGATTGGTGTGCCACCAAAAGGTAGGCCAGAAACTTATGCTTTCCTCCTGACCGTAACGCCCCGAGGACAGGGCGGACCATAAATAACTCCATTGACAGAATTATCCTCGATTACTATCATAAATTTCTAAGGCATGCCGAAGAACCTTATCTCCCAAAGCTAAAGTTAGAACTTCTTTGTCTTATCATAAAGCCGGTTCAGATTTTATCTTATGAGAAGGAAGGCCGGACTTTATTTTCTTCACACACAAGCTGGTTGTGATTTTCTTTACACAAGAGAGGCTGAACTTGGTTTTCGCTTAAGGAAAGTCGGACCACTTTAGACTAGTGGAAAGGCCGAAGTTGTTGTGCCTCAAGGGACAACAACCGGAGCTCAAAAGTCGGAGTTCTTTTTCTCAAAAAGTCAGAGTTCTTTTTCTCAAAAAGCGGGAGTGCTTTTTCTTAAAAAGTCAGAGTCCTTTTTCTCAAAAAGTCGGAGTGCTTTTTCTCAAAAAGCATGAGTCCTTTTTCTCAAAAAGCCGGAGTACTTTTTATCAAAAAGTCGGAGTGCTTTTTTTTTCAAAAATCCAGAGTGCTTTTTCTCAAAAAGCCAGAGTGCTTTTTCATTCAAAAAAGTCGAAGTGCTTTTTTTTCTCAAAAAGCCGCAGCGCTTTTTTTTCTCAAAAAGCCGGAGCGCTTTTTTTCTCAAAAAGTCGGAGTGCTTTTTCATTCAAAGGAGGCCGAACTTTTTTTCAACATGCAAGACCGAACTTGATTTCATGCAAAGGCCGAACTTGATTTCATGCAAAGGGAACCGATTTCGTTGTTATCATGCAAAATGGGCCGATTATGATTTCAACATGCAAAGGGCCGATTTTGATGCTTGCAATGTTGATTTCATTTTTAGTCCGGATTTTATGCAATTTCGGTTTAAGCAGAAAACAGAAGGTGGAAAACATGAACTAACCATGAAATCCATCATACTGTAAATACATCTTAACAAGTAACTTTAAAACGGTAAGCATTCTAAATTGGAAGGAGAAACACTAACTGTTTTTTCTTAAAACTGGACTTAGAAACGAGAGTTCTTAAAGCATGAATTTTAAAGATGGGGTACACTTAGCATTGTTCTTAGGAACAAGACTTGAAAATAGTAATATTCTGAAGTTAAAAGCAGAGTATACACTTGCAGTAAAGCATGAATTTTAAAACAAAATACACTTGCAGTAAAGCATGAATTTTAAAACAGAGTACACTTGCCTAAGAGTTGATTGCCTAATATTACCGTCTCGAAGCTTTCCCTTTCACTCTCTTCCTTCTGCTTGTCTTCGCATCAATCAGCGCCGGGTTTATACAGAGGAAGGGTTTGGTGGAGTAAGTGGGATAAGTCACTTACTCTTATACTTCTTTTCAGGGGTATGTGGGAGTAACTAGGTTAGTTTACTTATTCCATTTGATCGCCGCCTAGTTGGATTCTAATTGATCAGTAAAGTTTGCTTTTGTCTTTAGTTGCCATTAGTTTATTTTGGGCCAAACTGCTCTATTTCCTTGCCAGCGGCCCACTCCTAGCTGGCCAACCATTTTGGGTCGGTTGTGATTCTTAAGGAAGGGAGGGCCGATCTAGATTTAAAAAGGGAAGCCGGACTTGATTTTCTTCACACAGCCGGTTAACATTCTAATTGGCGCATAAAATTCTGGATCTCACAATTCTCCCCTACTTAAAGAAAATTCGTCCTCGAAATTTAAGTAAAGTTACATACCTTAATCAAACAAGTGGGGATAATTGCTCCGAATATCTTCTTCTCACTCCCAGGTGGCTTTCTCAGGTGAGTGATTCCTCCACAGCACCTTTACCAGAGAGACCATCCTTGTCCGGAGCTTTTGCTCTTTCCGTTCGAGGATTTGTAGTGGCTCCTCGACATAGGATCCTTGTTGCCTTCCAGGGGTTCGAACTCAATCACATGTGTAGGGTCGTAAATATATTTTCGGAGCATGGATACATGGAACACATCATGACTTCAATTAAACTCGGCGGTAGTGCTAATCGGTACGCCAGTTCTCCAATCTTTTCTGAAATTTCAAAAGGACCAATGAATCGTGGCTTTAGTTTTCCTTTTACTTCAAATCGTGACGTTCCCTTAGATGGCAAGACTTTCAGAAAGATAAAATCTCCTACTTCAAAACTTAAGTCTTTCCTTCTTTTGTCCGCATAGCTCTTCTATCTACTCTGAGCGACTTTTAAGTTATCATGGATTAGTCTGATTTTCTCCGCCGTTTCTTTTACTATTTCTGGACCCAGGATTCTCTTATCTCCAGTTTTCTCCCAATGAATTGACGATCTGCACTTCCTTCCATACAAAGCTTCAAAAGGGGCCATACCGATACTAGCCTGATAGCTGTTATTGTAGGTGAATTCTGTCAACGCCAGGTAAGCATCCCAATTTTCCTTCATTTTCAACACCGAAGCCCTCAGTATATCCTCAAGAATTTGAATGGTCCGCTCTGATTGGCCATCAGTCTGGGGGTGATAAACAGTACTGAACTTTAATTCAGTCCCCAGTTCCTTATGTAAACTCTTCCAAACCCTTGAGACAAAACAGGGGTCTCTACCTGACACGATGGAGGCAAGAATTCCGTGAAGTCTCACAATTTCGTTCACATAAAGTTGTGCCAGTTTGTCACGTGAGTAGGTCGTCCTGATCGCCAAGAAGTGGGCTGACTTTGTCAGTCGATCGACTATAACCTAGACGACATCATGACTCCTAGGGGTCCTTGGCAAACCTGACACAAAGTCCATAGTAATATCCTCCCATTTTTACCTTGGGATTGGCATTGGTTGCAACAATCCGGATGGTTTTCTCTTTTCAGCCTTCAGTTGCTGACATACGAGGCATTTCTCCACATAGGCCATAATGTCTCTCTTCATATTCCTCCACCATAACGTTTTCTTTAAGTCTTGATACATTTTGTTTGTTCCAAGGTGGATGGTATACTTAGATCGATGGGCTTCCTTTAAAATTTTCTCTTTCAACTCCTTATCATCAGGTACGCATAATCGATCTCTGAACCTCAATACTCCATCTGTTCGGACGTTGAATTCAGCTTGGGATTCCTTACTCAAGTCGCTTGCAATATCTACAAAGAATGGATCGTTGACCTGCATCTCCTTAACTTCACTAACGATCTCCGGTTGAATTTGAAGATAAGACAGGAGCATCCTATTTCCCTTAGCATATCGCCGGACATCACATTGCTTTAGATATTCTAGCATCTCCATTTGCTTGACTTACAATTGAGCCACAAATCCAGACTGTCGACTTAAAGCGTCTGCCACCAAATTCGTCTTCCCAGGCTTATACTGTATTTTACAGTCATAGTCCTTTAGGAAATCAAGCCATCTCCTTTGCCTCATGTTAAGCTCCTTCTAGGAAAATAAAAATTTCAAGCTTTTGTGATCAGAATACACCAGAAACTTTTCACCATATAGGTAATGTCTCCAAATTTTTAAGGAAAATACCACAGCCGCAAGCTCCAAATCATGGGTAGGGTAGTTCTTTTCATGAACCTTTAGCTGCCTAGACCCATAAGCTACTATCTTACCTTGTTGCATCAGCACACATCCCAAGCCTGCCTTAGAGGCGTCACAGTACACCTCATATCCTCCTGAGCCTTCTGGAATCGCTAACACCGGAAGCGGTAGTCAGGCGATCCTTTAGCTCCTAAAAACTCCGATCAGATTCCTCAGTCCACTCAAACCTGACTTCCTTCCTCAGTAGTCTAGTCAGAGGCATAGTAATCTGTGAAAACTTTTCCATAAATCGTCGATAGTAGCCTGCCATGCCTAGGAAGCTTCTGACCTCGGTTACTGAAGTTGGCCTACTCCAGTTAGTAACGGCCTCAACTTTCTTAGGATCCACCGGAATATCACCATCGGAGATCACATGACCCAAGAACATCACCTTTTTCAGCCAAAATTCATAATTTTCCAACTTAGCATATAACTTCTACTCACGAAATACTTGAAGTACTATCCTCAAATGGGTTTTATATTCCTTATAATTTTTGGAATATATCAGAATATCATCAATCAAGACCATTACAAATTTATCAAGGTACTGCGTGAACACCCTATTCATTAGATCCATGAAGGCAGCAAGGGCGTTTGTAAGCCCAAAGGGCATGACAAGGAACTCGTAGTGGCCGTACCTTGTTTGAAAAGCGGTCTTGGCCACATCCTCAGGCTTAATCCTTAATTGAAGATATCCAGACCTCAAATTAATTTTTGAGAATACCCGAGCTCCTTGTAATTGATCAAACAGATCATCAATATGCGGCAGAGGATACTTGTTCTTGATCGTGATTTTATTTAACTCACGATAATCGACACATAACCGCAAGGATCCATCTTTCTTTCTTACAAGCAAAACTGGTGCTCCCCAAGGGGACACACTTGGCCTAATAAAACCTTTATCCAATAACTCCTGTAGTTACAACCTTAATTCCTTTAACTCAGTTGGAGCCATCCTGTAAGGGGTTTTAGAGACTGGGCTGGCATCAGAAACAATAGAAATCTCAAATTCAATTTTCCGATGTGAAGGCAATCCAAGCAGCTCCTCAGGAAATACATCCTCAAATTCGCAGACGATGTGGATGTCCTTAGCCGGCACCTTATGACTCCCAGTGGTGCAGGCATAAGCCAAGTAAGCCTTACATCCGATTTTTATCAGATGTTTAGCATGCAAGGCTGAGATCATTACAGGCACCTCCTTCTTCTTGATGCCTTGGAAGAAGAAGGTTCCCATCCCAGGGATGTTAAAATGAACCTTCTTCGTAAAGCAATCAATAGTGGCATGGTTTTCAGCCAGCCAATCCATCACTAGAATCACATCAAAACCTCCCATGTTTAATAATACCAAATCCACAATTAAATGCTTCACGTCTACTTCCATCACGCATCCAGGGTACATATATCAGTAACTATGGAAAGTCCAGTAGGGGTACACACCGATAATTCATAATTCAATAAGAATGGAGCAATATTAATATGGCGCGCAAACCGTGGAGAAACGAAAAAATGAGTAGACCCTGAATCAAATAAGATGGATGCAGGAATGCCACAAATAGAGAGGGTACCTTCCACCACGTTAGGTGACGCCTCAGGCTCCTGAATAGCTACTGCAAAAGCTTTAGGCGGAACAATAAGCTTTCCTCCCTCCATTCTTGGGCAGTCCTTGATCAGATGGCCTTTCTGCCCGCATTTATAACAAGCTCCCATCATTCGGCGGCACTCCTGCCCTGGATGTATTTTTTCACAGGATGTGCAGTGCGCAGTCGAGGTTTTAGAATCAGACCTCGACTGAGTCGGCACCACACTCTTTCCTTTTTCCACCGTCCTTGTCCTCTTTGATGATCCAGAAAGATCCTCCAACAGATCTGATACTAACATTTGCCCAACTGGCTGCCCTCTTCGTCAAGAATCTTTCCGTCTCTACTTCTTTCTCGTAGATTACTGCCCGGTCCAGTATGTCGACATACGTCTCAAGTTTCAAAGTGGATAGTTGCTTCCGAATGTCATCCCGTAGCCCTTGCTGAAACTTCTTCGCCTTTCTTAGTTCGTCCTCTACATAATAAGACAAAAATTGAGACAGCTCGGTAAATTTAGCATCATACTCCGTTACAGACATACTCCTTTGCCTTAGCCTCATGAACTCCATCTCCTTTTGATCCCGGAGACTGGGTGAAAAATATTTCTCTAGAAATGCTTCCTCGAACATCTCCCAGGTGATCAGTTCATTGGGCACCCCCAGTGCCCTCTTCCTCATGCTCCACCAGCTATCCGCCTCGCCCTCTAATTTATAGATAGCAAAGGCGACCTTTTCATGGTCCGTACACCCGATCACCGTAAATATTTTCTTCATCCTTTTAAGCCATATATCGGCTTCTGTCGGATCAGGCTTTCCTAAGAAGCCCGGGGCACGCTCAGCCGTAAATCAGTCATACGTGGTTGGGGCCAGGATGGGCGGAGTTGGTTCAGCTGCAGGGACTGGGGCCATATGCCTATGCTCAACAGATTCCACCACGTTGGTCATTCTTTCCAGTAAGTTTATGTAGGCGGCCTCCTGGTCATAGGGAGTGTTTCGGCCGTTTCTCCTGTCCTTTCACTAGCCATCCTAGAAACCATAATTTCAGAACATTGGTTAGTTTAATAAGATCGAACTGAGCCTTAGAGGTCAAGCACCTTAGGGATTTGACTAAGTCACTCTACCTACGTCTTAGAAAGATTTAGTGCCAAGATTTAAGCTTATAGTTCCGCTTTTTCAATTGATCGATTCCTAAGACGTCCCATTTCTCTGATACCAATTGTGACGGAACGGATTTTTTTTTGACAACACAGGATCAGATATGCCATTTAGGACCCATATACTTTTAACCATAAGAAGCATAGTGGGAGTTGTTCCAACATCTTGCGGAAGCATTCATATCCATTCTAAAATATTCATTTCCGAATACATAATAAAAAATGTCTAACTATAAAAGCTGATGAAACATAATCGAGTCATTACAATGATATTTTCCAAAATAAGCTTTCGAGCCTTTAATAATCCTTCAGACAAGCTCTAATCACTCCAACTCATCATGCACAAGCTCTAAAGTCTCATCTGTAGGGAGGAAAAATAGAAAAACAGTGAGCCGGAGCTCAACATGGTACATGCCGATTATTATAAAATATTGGTGCTGTCAGGTGGATGCATAATTATTAATAAATAGTGGCGGATCAAAAAACTGAAGTAGTCAATGCAAGAAAATCAGAACAGAATCATATGCAATACTATAATCAATATTTAGCCTGATGAAGGTCGAACAGAAGGTCAAAGCATAAAATAGAGTCTTCTTTTATTCTTTTGCTTGCGGAGAGGGCATTAATCAAGGATAGATTGTGTTCAGTCTACACAATCCAAGGCTGATAACTGAACATAAGTATCCCATCTCGTGGGATCGGTGTGCCACCCGAAGGTAGGCCAGAACTAAGCTTTCCTCCTGACCGTAACGCCCCGAGGAAAGGGCGGACCACAAATAGCTCCATGGACAGAGTTCGCTTTCCTCCTGACCGTAACGTCTCGAGGACAAGGCGGACCACAATTAACTCCATGGACAGATTACTACCACAAAGTTCTAAGGCATGCCGGAGAACCTTATCTCCGAGATCTAAAGTCTGAACTGATCGTCATATCATAACGTCGGTTTACATTTTCTTTTTCTTATTCCGGATGGCCAAGCCACAAGCCGATTTCAAATTCATCATGCAAATGCCGATTTCCATTTTTACATGCAAGAGTAGAGTTCAATGATTGCATAACGGTTTCATGTTCTATGCAAGGGGCCGGTTTCAAATGCACAAGGGCCGGTTTCGATTTCCATGCAAAAGGGCCGGTTTGATTTCCATGCACAAGGGCCAATTTCATTTTTATCATGCAAGTGGGCCGATTTTTTTTCTATATGCAAAGTCGAGTTCGATTTATGCAGGGACGGTTTCATGCTTCACCTGAAGGCCGAGTTTAATTTTTCATGCAGAACCGAGTTCAATTTTCATGCAAAAGCCGGCTTCATGTTTTCTCCTAAATTCAAATGCAAAAGGGCCGGTTTCAATTTTCATACAAAAGGGCCAGTTTTGATTTTCATGTGAGGGCCGGTTTCGATTTCAACATACAAAAGGGCCGGTTTCTATTTCCTTTCATGAGGGACCGATTTTGATTTCATGTGAAGGTCAAGGTCGATCCTGATTTTCACAAGGATAGCCGATTCAGATCTAGTAGTAGGCCGATTTTGATTTTCACAAGGGTAGGATGGTTTCGTTTTTGTGCAAGCAGGCCGATTCTGATTTCCTCAAGGGTAGGCCGGTTTCGTTTTTGCTATACGACGGGGACAATTTTGATTTCAGGGCCGATTTCGATTTAACCTACAAACGCTGATTTCGGTTTCATCATGTAAGGGAGGGGCCGATTTTGATTTTTAAAGCAAGAGGCCCGGTTTTGATTTTTTATGCCAAAAGCCGATACTAATTGTAACATGCACAGGCCGATTTTAATTTTAGCATGCAAGGGGCCGATTTTGATTTCAAGGCCGATTTAAATTTTAGCATGCAAGGGGCCGATTTCAATGCACAAGGCCGATTTCGTTTTTTACACAAGGGCCGATTTCGATTTCAATGCAAAGGGCCAATTTCGATTTCGACGCACAAGCTGATTTTGATTTTAACATGCAAGGGGCCGATTTTGATTTCGATGCAAAAAGTTGATTTCGATTTTAACGCAAAGGCCGATCTCGATTTTAACATGAAAAGGTCGATTCCGATTTCATACAAGGGCCGATTTTGATTTCAATGTAAAAGGGGCCGGTTTTGATTTTAACATGTAAGGGGCCGATTTCAATGCAATGCCTATTTCAAATTTTTCATGCAGAAGGGTCGAGTTCATTTTCATGCAGCCGATTTCAAATTTTTCATGTAGAAGGGCCGAGTTCATTTTCATGTAGCCAATTTCAAGTTTTTCATGCAGAAGGGCCGAGTTCATGTTCATTCAGCCTATGTTAAGTTTTTCATGCAGAAGGGCCGAGTTCGCA
>JAOVVI020018185.1:0-10423 GCA_028571085.2 Nepenthes alata
ATAATGTGGCCTAAGTATTCAATTTGTGTCTGCCCAATTGAACACTTTGATAGCTTGGCAAATAGTTGATTTGATCAATGCACTGCCGATACCTCTTAAACATGTAGTAAATGTAGCTCCCATGTGCTATACACTAACATGTCGTCAAACAAGACGAGGACAAATTTTCAAAGTTGGGATTGAAAAATGTCATTCATAAGGGATTGGAAAGTGGCTGGTGCATTGGCGAGACCAAAAGACTTTTTTTTTTTTTGGTAAGTAAGACCAAAAGACATGACAACAAATTCATAGTAACCATGATGAGTTTCAAAAGCGGTTTTATGAATGTCTAATGGATGCATGTGGATTTTGTGGTAGCCGGATTGTAAGTTCAGCTTAGAGAAAAATTGTGCACTATGCAACTCGTCTAGTGAATCTTTAATAATGGGAATGGAGAATTTATTTTTAATGGTCAAATTGTTTAAGTGTCTATAATCGACACAAAAGTGCCAGGAGCCATCTTTCTTTTTAACTAATAACATGGGAGAAGAAAATGGACTTATGCTAGGTTGTATGATACCCATGCTTAACAATTTTTTGACTTGAGATTCTATGTCATCTTTTTGGACATGACTGTATCTAAATGGTCTTAAATTGACTGGATGTACATTGGAAACTAGTGGAATTGTATGATCCCATGATCTTGGTGGAGGAAGGGATGTAGAGATTGCAAAAACATCATTATAAGAGTTTATAATGGCTTGAAAATCAGGGTGATATATCACCTGTGATTGAGTAGGGTTGATGGAGAAAAATTCAGCAATATAGCCTTGTGTAGAGTTGAACCATTTCTGCAGTATCTTGTTTGAAATGCTGGCCAAGGAAGCCTTTTCAGTAATGCCTTGTAGCTGAATGGATGGATCGCGGTATTGGAATGAAATGATAAGATTGGTGAAATCAAACAAGATAAGACTATATAAGCTAAACCAATCTACTCCAAAAGCCGTGTCAGTGTCCCAATTGTAGCAAGCGGAAATCATTTGTAAATGAATGGCCTTGTATGGACCATGGAAAAAAAAGGCATTGAGACTCATTGATCATTCTGTTTCCATTAGCAACGGGAACAAGGAGTGGAATAATGTGTGTGGTTGGAAAGTTGTTGCAGCAGCTATTTGAGGGTCTAAGAAAATATGAGTACTGCCACTATTAATCAAGATATTAAGAGTTTGGTGGTGAGGGCTGCTCTTGATCTTGATGGTGTTGTTGGAAGGAGTAACGGAAAGCGCATGGACTGAAATTTATGAAGTTTCTTCTGGTGCAAACTAGTACAGTGTTCTGGTCATCCAATGAAAGAAGTTGACCCTTGTCATCAGCAGAGTCCATGGTGATGCAATTGTACTGTCAGTTGTAACACCTGTGGCCTGGAGAAAACTTATCATTGCATTTATAATGAACGCCTAGGGCACTCTTCTGGTCCAAAGAAAGGGGATTGGAGCTGGGAGTGTCAGATTTGTTGTTCTATTTGGTAGTGATCAAGGTGGTATCAGGTGGAGGCAGAGGTTTGACGAATGGTTTGAAAGGTGGTTTGGTTTTTCGTTGTAAAGTTTCAATGGTTTGTTCCTGTAAAGAGGCAAGGTGAAAAGCTTGAGAAAGAGTAGATGGATTTAAGTGTTTGACCATATAACGGAGCTCATCCTTCAGGTTGCTCAAGAAGATAGAAACAAAGTAGCATTCGAGAGTTTGTCGTTTGTTGAAGGATTAATGCACGTAGTTCTTCAAACTTATCTTAGTAATTTTCGAACGAGGAAAGTCTTCTGTAGCTTGTTGAATCCTTGACAATATCCGCAAATGACTTGTTATGAAACTGGTTACAAAGATCATGGGTAAAGATTTCCCAAGAATTATGAAGCATGGTAAACCATATGGCAGCTCTGCCATCCAAGTGAACTGATGCAATTTTGATCTTTTGATGTGGATAAATATGATAGAAACTGAAGTATTTTTGATATTGAAAGATCCAAGAACGTGGATTATGGCCCTCAAAAGAGGAAAAGCGAAGTTTCGGTTGGTGAAGTGGAGAATATTTGGTTGTAATTTCAAGGGAAGTATGTGATTGTGGTATAGGAAGGTGGGCTGTGAGAGGAGGAGACGATACCTGATGTGGAGATATGGAGACTAGCTGGTTATCATTAGATGATTGCTTAGAAAGTAACAGCTGCTTTAGTTCCACCATGATGGATCCGATCTTTTGATCCATCAGATGCAGCTTGGCATATATATCTTGTTTGTATTCTTGCTGGTTTTCTTGGAATGTCTGTTGCAATTGTTTAAATAGCTTGTCCATGGAGGTTTTCTTTGAAGTCATGATGACAGCACTGTGTGTGGAAGGCTAGGATCTGGATTTTGATGCCAGATTGTAAAAGAAGGAAGAAGGAGATTGCAGGCTGGATGAAAAGGATGGAGACAAAGCAAAAGAACAGAGAAGAGAGAGAAGGATTAGGAAGGGGAAGAAGGCACTGATCAGCTTTCCTTGGAAAACAAATTCAGTATTCACTACAGAAATTCATACTTTCAATTACATGCCTGCCTGCCTTCTATAATCTCAGCATTTATTGACACATTCTGTTACTTCTATTAACTACTTGCTTACTTACTAACTAATTTTACAACTAATTCAGTTTACTGTTTGATTAGTTGCTGAAGCTTGTATTTGGTCGTCCACCTCTTGCTGTCCTTGTTTGTTGCTCTGCATTATTCTGCCGATACCGGCCATCTGCAGCTATAAATTTTCTCTTTCTGTTGCTGTTGTCTTGTGTTACATGATGATTAACAGGATTGATTTTAGGTGGGTGACACAGATTTGAGTAGGTTTGATAAACCTGGCTCTGATATCATGTAAAAATATGAAAAGAGAGAGAATGAATGATTGCTGTCTCTGTGTAGATATCTGATTGTACAACAGGCCATGCTTTTATAGGAGGGAGCAACCTAAATTAGGAAAATTGTAATAATAGTAATTATATAAACAATATAAATTAGAATATATCAATGATTTAATTTAGGAAGAATATTATATATATATATATATTTATATATATTAAAAAGTAGCCTAAATTAGAAGATAGCGATAATCTAATTTAAGAATAATATAATATCCTTGATAAGGAAGGATATTATATCCTTAATAACACATAATATAAAAGGCAGCTTGATTGTGACAATATAGACGCATCGGTTGAGAATGTGGGATGGCCAAGTCATGAAGTAGCAACTTGAGTCGAATGAGTTAATGGGTGGTGGAGAGCATGGAACGATACACGGCCTCAGTCGAATAGTGAGAAACTGTGGGTTGCTTCTTTGTGCACTAAGAGATAGGGCTATCACCAATAAAGACCAAAAAACTGGTGGTAGTGTGAGGTGTCAATGTGCAAAGAGCCCAATCAAAATCGGAATATCCAAAGACTTGAAGGTTGCACTGAGAAGAAAAAAATAAAACATGATTTGGATATGTCAAATAGCTAATCATACGAAGAGCTGCATTGTAGTGTCAGGTTGGCGGGGATGATACATGCATCGTCTGAGTAAGTTGACAGAGAATATAGTATCGGGCTGAGTGATTGTAAGATAAATGAGATGACTGACTAAGACAATAAATGCTGGGATTTGAAAGTGATTCTACATGATCAGGAGAAAGCATCAAATTTTGCTCTATAGGAAAGTGAGCAGGCCGAGAGCACAAGTGGCCCATTTCAGAGTGAATGTCGAGGCAATATTTTAGTTGGTTGAGAAAGATGCCAGCAAGAGAGCATGCTACCTCTAAACCTAGAAAATACTTGAGATTACCAAGTTTTTTGATCTTAAATGAGTCAGCCAAGAACAGTTTGATGTTGTGAAGAGCATCAAGATCATTCCCTGTCAAAATAGAATGCCATCAACATATACAAGTAAGGAAGTAAAGGATTGACCTTGAAATTTGGTGAAAAGAGGGTGATCAGCTTGGGATTGAGTAAATCATGCAGTAAGGAGAGTGATGGAAAGCTTGTAATGCCATTGGCGGGAGTTATTTTCCAGCCACAGAGGGACTTATGGAGGCGAATGGCAGGCATCCTCAATGGCTAAAACACAGCGAACTGTTACTAATTTGAGAACTGGTGGGAACTTATCATGGTAGTTGAAGCCTTCAACATGCGTGTATTTCTTAGCCACCAATCCAGCTTTATTGGAACCACCCACATCAAATGTAGTTTTGTACACCCATTTGCAGGCAATTGCCTATTTACCGTGGGAAAGACGTCTAAGAGTCCAAGTGTGATCATGGGGTGACCCGAACTCAAAATGCCCAAATCCGCCCTCGCCGACCACGCGAAACTTGGAAAACTTAACTCATCATTATAAAATACCTCAACAATAAATCAACAATAGCAAAAATCGTCATAATAGAAAATATTAACGATAATGAATGTCCATATCCTCACACACACCAAGCTAAACAACAGTCCGAATACATCCAAAAGCTCTCAAGGGACGCAGCCTTGGAAATAAGTGTCCAACTGTCAAGAAAGTAAAAGCCTCGCCATCTCTTAATATGAAAGCAATTAGCCTCTGGGATTCTCTTTACTAGATTAACGTTATAGCTAATGCAAGATCCTCTAGTAGCTTAACGAACTTTGCTCTTATCAAGTAGAGATTCCCAGAATCCAAGCATCAACAAGAAAGACGGGGAATTCCTAAATCTCATTATCAATACGAACGACATGGATTCTTTGAATTTGATTATCTCTAAGATTTGGATTTCTTTGAATCCAAATCTCTCATGAGTTTTATTGAATCTAAATATTACATATTCCACTGAATCCATCTTAAAAGATATTAATAATAATGAGATATTATAAAGGTTTCCTTAGACTTTATTCTATCACCATGCAACAAAGGCTAATGTTTTGCATGACTGACTGGCTAGGTACTTGTCACGAGTATCCAAGTGTTCTCTAGTATTGGTAGGTGACCATGTCTGGTCCTACATAACTTATCTTTGGAAAGTCATACTCTGCAAAATACTCCCCTGTCAACCCTAGCATCACTTGCCGTGATATCCTGAATATCACATTTATGATGAGTACATGGTTAAGTATCCCTCTATACTGATCAATATACTTTACAAGCACTAGGATAAGAAAATCAGTATTGGACAACTATTGACTATACTAAAGTTTCGTAGGTTCCATATTTTTAAAGGTTGTGATGTTTTCATATAATCTATTTTACCTTAATCATAAGAAGTTGAGAATATACTTACGCAATCAAGTATAATACAAAGAAGCTCTGCAATGTAAAATGATGGAAAAATCGTTTGATGTTGATAAGTACCATACTAACACAATAAAAGGCAACTCAAAGAAGGTTATCACTGAGAAGGTCAAGGAATATCCAACGAATAAGCTTAAGAATCCAACTCGTAGCACCCCACTAGCCCAATACAACCTACTACACCGCACGGACCATAAGATGACATCACCTAAACATCACGCCTAAAGTTTGTACTGGAAACTCAATTGCTTCCCCTGAGGTTCAAGCACTTGCTTGCATGCTGACTCTCATGCTAACACCTGGACTTTACCGATTGTTACCTAAACTTAACAACCCACTACTTTTATTGTTAAGGCCATAAATAGATAAAATACTTTATTTTATCACTACTGAATATAATCGCATGAAGTGCAATCATTGTTCTGAAAATAGAGCCAATCCAATGCCATTTATGACAGCTCAAAATCTGACGGAATATCCTGCTATAATCCATCAATGAGGTCATAAATACACAATAACATTTAAACATGTAATTAAAGCTCAACTTCCTATAACGGAATAGTAGCTAATTAGGTACACTAGTGTCACCTCCTGTGCTGATCAGGCACCACTGCCCAATAGTTCAAAACCGATAGATCTAGCATTTTAATCCAACAATAATGCATTATAGACACATATAACATTAAATCATAAATTTACATAACCATAACCACCGGAAAAACTCATCAAATCTGCCGATCCAATCCTAAAGCCGCAGCTGTACCAAATCTGGCTAAAACACATTATGGCACTCGAGCACTGTTTTAGCATGTATGAAACGCCAGTCATTTTAACTCAAAAACCGAATGATCTATATGCTCAGATCCATCAACAAGGCATTCTGATTACGTAAATCAGTAAATCATGTATCTATATATGATATATCCAACATAATAGAAAATGTTCCAAAAAACTGCTGGTTGAAGCATGAAACACTAATGGTTGGCCTGGAAACATTGTGGCGCTTTAGCGCCGTTCGAGTGTTACTCTAGAACTTCATCAGATTCATACAATTTCTCGTGAAATTTAACATACCACCTCTATACTCCATGTATTCAATGATTTAACAATAAGACATGATTATCAAATTGAAATTTATCAAAATTCAACAAAACAAGAGAGGATTAAGAGATTGTCAAGAAGAGGATAAACACCTGCCTCAGATTGCATGCTCCACTGAAAAACTCATCAACATCCACAACTTACATTAGCTCCCATGCACGATTTAACGATCTTCCTCCATCAATGACACAAATTTGAGGGAAAAAAGGAGGAGAAATCAAGGTGAATTCAAGGAAATTGAGCTATTCTCTCTCTTGTTCTCTCTCCTCTCTCTACAACCGATTGGTTTCTCTAACAGCTGTTCTCACCTCTCTCGTCTCGGTTAGCAGCTGAAAACTGATCAAGGCAATGCTAAGGGGCGGCCCATGGTGAGTTTAAATAGAAAATAAGTATGTTAATGAGAGGGAGATGAGATGATTATTCAATTTTTTGTAATTTCCTCAGTTCTACTTAATTACCAATTAGTCAAGGATGCAAACGGAGGGGCGCAGCTGATGAAGAACAATCAAATATGGGGCGTGCCTTAGCTAGTTAAGAATGTGAGGTCACAAGATTTTGGTTTCCAAGTGGTATAGTAGGCCTTAGAGGGTCCATCACAATTTAGCTTATTATAAGATTAATTTTCATAATCTTAATCACACAACATCAAACATTATCAAAAAAATTCCAATTTAATAATTTATATTGCCGAAAATCAGATTCTATTGCTATTGGGGAAATTACTAAAATGTCCCTCGGAAGATATCATGAATCCAACTTGCCCACACTCTTTATAAAATTAATCGAGGCTAAACTGTAAATTATCATCTCTAAAAGACTCCATCAACATGTTAATTTCCTTAATGTCCTCTACATTCAATAAGTCCAATCAGCTCAAAAAAAGAAACACCGGATTGTTGCAATCCATACTCTGAAGCTTATATTTCGGAGATAATGGCATCACACCAATGGAAATAGCTTGAGAGTAGCTTACAGGATCAGTATGCTTGCTCAAGGGAGAAAGGAATGCAATACGACAGCAAGGAGATGGAGCATAGGAGGAGGGCACCGGGAAGAGTGGGGACGAGCTTCAGGATTGCTAGGGAGAGCGGGGCAAATGAAATCTCTGAGACGAGCATGGCATTGTATATGCCGTTGAGGACGAGTGGGATCCAGGGTTGTGTCCCAGGTGGGGTAATGGGAGACAGTAAATTGGTGCTGACTTGTACAGGGTTGACATTGTCCATTAGAGGCAATTGGTTTGGTGTCTCATTTTACATAGTGACTTCTAAAAACGATTGGCACAAACGGTATAGAGGTAGATGCTTGGAGGTCATGAAAAGGGAGAACATGTTCCAGAAAGTTTACATCTTGTGATGTAATCATTTTTTGTTTAAAGATTGAAAATTTGATAGTTTTTCACTCATTAGGAATAGTCAAGAGATATACAAGGAGAGGCTTGGAGAGAAAATTATCCCATGTGTACTAACTCCATTTTTTTTGGTTGTTTCAAAACAAGTTCTCTCATGTACGATGCATTTGCATTAAAAAACACTAGAGTATTATGTGAGAGAAATTCTTGTCCATTGTCAGTTCCAACATGTTTAATTTTGCCATGAAAATAGGTGTGAACCATGGTAAAATATTTTCAAAGGCATTGCAAGGTTCAGATTTTAATCTCATTAAATATACCCATGTGAATCGTGTAAAGTTTTCAACAATAGTCAGAAAATAATATGCACCATTGATGGATATAGTCTGGTAGCCACCTCCAATGTCAAAATATTCTGTCAAACTTGTATTTGTTGGAATTGGTAATTAACCAAACATGGAGAGGGATGCCCCAATCTTTGGTGCCCAATAGAATGATAAGGATGCCAATTGCTTTGGAGAGAGGTAGTAGCTGTTGTTTTGATGGAGGAACAGGATGGCTTATAGTAATTTTTTTCTTTCTTTTTTGACTTCTATCCCACTAGGAGACTTGTATTTATGGACTAGATTGTTGGGGAAGCTAAATTTGGGACAGCACCAATAAGAAGGGAAACTCTGAGGTGGTTGTAATAGAAACAAGATTTAGAACCTGAAGAAGTTGAACCTATGCTCAGTAAAAGTTTCGTGTGGGCAAAACACATGCGAACAACATCTCAATGCCTGTATGAACACGTGTGCATAGCAAGAATTTGTTGGCGCAGACACTTGTTTGACTGATTGACACATGTTGGATAATCATAAGCTAATGGGTTGTGGTCAATGGACATTTATGCTTTTATAACTTCTTGTAGATCTTTCATATGAGATTATTTTTCAATTAACATGTGGTCCAAACAAAAGATTATCATTGTGTACTAATCATTTGGATCGGAATGTTTTCTACTGAGCAATGCTCTTCTTTTAGTAATGGGTGATCCTATTTCGTTGTATTACCGTTCAATAATTCTTTTGTGATCAAAGAAAAAAACTATCAGTTACAGGTCTTCTGGGTTTTTCCTCTTCCTGGGGGAGTGGGTCAGTATGATTATGCTATTACAACCTGCGTTCTCCTGTATCATCATCCAGGGTGTAGATAGCCTTCACACATCAACGGATGCTTTGGAAGCAGCTAAGTCTTTGGCTCAAGCCAGTGGTTCTGTTGTTGCAGTGTCTGGTGCTGTCGACCTTATCACCGATGGGGATCGATTTGTTGGTGCACACAATGGAGTGCCCATGATGCAACTTATAACAGCTACGGGATGTTCTGTCACTGCCCTCATTTCTGCCTTTGTTGCAGTCGACCCATCCCATGCTTTTGAAGCGGCTGCTTCAGCATTATCGATATTTGGCATCGCTGGTGAAATGGGGATGAACTTGGCTAAAGGTCCAGCTTCTCTGCGGGTTCACTTGATTGATTCATTATATAATCTCAATGAAGCTACAGTAAAGAATCGCGTTAAAATCACCGGTCTTCCATGAATTTGACCACCAACATCACAGGTATACTTTGTCCTCTTGAAGTTCCCCATGTCAATATTCAATTGACAGATCTCTTTTGCTTGGAAATGTAAAATGGCAATATGATAATATATCACTTGCTCATCTCTTCTTGTTATATCAGTGTTTTTCTTGGAGAAATTTGTTGGGTATTGGATCACTTTTTTGTGAGTGCCACAACAAATAAATGGTCATCGGAAGGACATGCGATATTTGCACGCGGCATGCCTCGGCGAAGATGTAAAGTAAGGGTTGTACGATATTCGTGCAGGATCAACCGATGGTTAATTGACGACCGTCTAAGTAATTAAGGATGTTGAAGGGCCGTGCGATATTCATATGAGGGTTAGTTGATTGTCGGTCGAAAGTCAATCAAGTGGCGCATGATGGGCGCCTAAAGTATGCACATGCGTGGTTTGTTCAGAAATGCCGCACTTAATGTATGCTTGAAGGGTGCTCGTGCGCCGTTTGTTTAGGGAGGTCGTGCTTGATCGACGATTGTGCTCTATTTCTGATATAATGTTGTGTCTAATGTGATTTTAGAGTATTAGTAATTATTTTCTCACGCAAGGAGTACCGCATAAAGAGAGAATGAAAAAAGAGAGAAGAGGATGAGGTTCAATTTCCAATTGAGGTCTTATTGGAGTTTTTTTGTTTTTGGCTAAGGTCGGATATATTGTTATAGTATTATTTTTTAAAACGTATTATTGTTTAGTTACTCTTATTTCTCACCGTATTTTCTCTTGTGGATTGTTAGGTGTGTTGAATGGTTGTTATTTAACAATTCTTCATTCGAGTTGTAATAAAAGGGATTTTAGATATGGTTATTTTTGTAATCGGTACTATTTTCTAGTGGATTTGTTTGAATTTATTCCGTAATTTTTTCTTAGTTAATAAGTGTTTTCTACGTTAAAATTATTGTGCATTGTTGTATTCCTTGTGTTCACGAGTTTAGTAATTGATGTTTGACAGGGAGTTCAAGCTTATTCCACAGTGTCGGGTTTGTGTGTTTTGGTCAAATCCCAACTAATGGTATTAGAGAGTAGGTTCTTCGAGGTTGTAAAAACTATGATATGATGGTATCAACGTT
>JAOVVI020018190.1:0-10422 GCA_028571085.2 Nepenthes alata
CCCATGGGATAAGGGCAATCCCTAATCATGCGGTTGTACTATCCACACTTAAAACATGCTCCTAAAAATTTTATCGAAATAAAATATTCATCCATAGAGTATCCATGAACATATCTAATAATATCTTTTTATTCTCGAGGCCTATGATTCTTTTCACGTCATCTACCCGAGGTCAACTTCATCTTCTATCTTATATGGGGCAATATTATCTTATCTTCTTCTGAACATTGGATGATTGTAATATCATCATAATTCTCAGAATTTATACCTCAAATTCTATATAGGATCCGAGACACCCAAAAGTTTAGGCACTTAAGTATCACAAAATCAACATCCTTAGATTTGTCATACCCGAATTGACTCTAAGTTATACTGATCTCGAGCCATTAATCCCACATCATCCATTATACTTGATACATCAATCAAGCATTCCTTTTAAGCAAATTACTAACCTGAGAATCTTAACCCAGAGCCGATCAGCTAAACTTTGAACCAAAATTGATTAACCTAGGTCTCGAATTAATACCGATCAATTCAAGCACCAAATCGGCACCATCAAATTTAAACCTCAAGGTGCCTCCCTATGACTTCTATACACATGCTAAAGTATAACAACTACATTTTAGGCACATAGCTACTTTGCCATCATTTATCATATCAGCTATATTTTAGGTCTACAACTACTCGGCCATCACATATGCCCCCATGTCCCCTGGGGCCCAGAGGCAACTTCTCGTCCTTTTACAGTAATATTCTAAGGCTCGCCAAGAGTTTCACACACTGTAATATACGGTAAAGATAATCCTTGTGTCTCTATTATAACACTGATAGCATGTCTAAGGATATTACCATCCGTAACATAAATCTATGGTCCTAATTTTATGATTTCTTATTCTTTTGAGAGAATGTCCACCATACTTCTTTCATTGTAATTTTCTCAATTCGGGAGAACAATTCAATCATATATTTGATTGTGAAAAGTTTCTCCAAATGCTTACACGATTTTTTATCTTTCTTTCGGATTTAAGTCTTCATATGACTTAATTTGCTTACATGAACATCGTAATATATGGGAATGGTAGAAACTCTTACCACCATAAGCCAAATGTGACTTTAAGGCTTCCGAATAACATTTCATTCACAATTGATTAACGAATATATTTTTCAGAATAAATAATTAAACATATGAAAATATATATGTAACTTAATTAACAATTAAATAGCGTGAGAATTATATAAAATTTACCAAAGAGGCTCGGGTGAACAGTACCCGTGTGTAAATAGTCTCGATTGTGCATATCGGATGATTCTCAAAATTTTGGACATCCAATAGGTAAATTACCAAATTTAGGACATGGGTAATCATAATCTCATGCCAATTTATGCATAATTTTTGAAGTAAATGCTAAACGAGGTTCGGGAGCATCCTAGGGTTTTGACGAACGAATATACACCTAAAACTATCAAGTTGGATACCCAATTAATAAATTAACATATATAGGATATGGGTAATGATATTATAGTCTTAATTTACGTAAAAACCCCAAAAATTTGAGCCTGAAACTACCCGGGTGCTGGGTTAGGGTTTACGTGCAGAAATCGATTTAAATCCACAAATTCGGACATAAAATTCATATATATGTATAATTAAGCCATGGGTATCACATATACATGCATGGGTCGGGTATCGGGATAATAATACCCGAAGGGGATCGAACAAAAATCAAAAAGAATGGAAGAGAAGAGTATGGATGCACTTTCCTTGATCCGATCTACCACTTCTCCAATTAGCTCGAAGTCAGAACCAGACCCGAAAGCCTCAATTTTGTCCTCTTCTCCTTCACGCGGTTTCTCTCTCCAGCTTTCTCTTTCTCACCGCATGTTGCTGCTGCTCGACCCTCTAGCAGTCGACAACCACCGGTGCACACCTGTCGACGCCACCTCCTCTTCGCGGCTACTGCCTTCCATGGAAATCCCCTCACCGTGCCATGTCCCAACAGCAAAACCCTAACCCTCTCTCTCGATACTCTCTCTTCGTGATCCCCCCTTCTCATTTTTCCCTTATGCTTCAGGTGATCGAACGGACGTACCCAGGGCGCCAGCCCAATAATTCTAAATATTCTCTAAAATTTTTTATAATATTTAATTAATTTTTAATATATTATACTGGCGAAGTCGTAGGCCATCACCTACACATTGCCATATTAGTGCTCGGTCTTGTCCAATGACATCGTAGCTCATGCACGTTTAGTTCTAATCCACTGATCATCGTCGACTGAGGATACTCTCTCTGTTGGAGGGAGGTCGTTGCACGCCAGTTGTAGAAGCCCCCTATGTTTTAGTAGTCATTTGGTTGGGAGCTCCAAGAGCCCCCAGGTCAACGTTTTTGACCTCATATGGGCCTATAGATTGTTGGAACTGAGGTTCAAATTTGACCTCGAGTAGTCTAGGTCACTTGATTTTATAAAATGACAAGCATGCATGTATTCACATGAACAAGCATGCAATAACAAATTATAATTTCGTTAATCAAAACATGATATATTTATAGGCATTCGGGATGATGCATGTTAAGCTTACTTAGGCTTGGCTGAAGCATATTGGTAGTACCTCTTGAGGTGGGTGGCATTCCATGTCTTTGGGACCAACTTACCGTCCTGATTACGTAGCTTGTACACACCATTCCGGAGGATTACTAAGACAAGGAACGATCCCTCTCAATTTGGAGAGAGTATGTTCTTGTTGGCAGTTTTGTCGGTTGCCTCTACGTTCCGTAGAACGAGGTCCTCCACCTCAAATTGGTGAGCTCTTACCCTCTTATTGTAATATCGTGTGATTCGCTACTGATGAGCCACCATTTAAAGTCATGTTGCATCTCGGGCCTCTTCAAGCAAGTCGAGGTACTCTTTGAGTTTTTGAGAATTGTTGGTTCGGTCAATGCACTCAACCCAAAAGTTGATCAGTCTAACATCAACTGGAATGACTGCTTCTACCCTGTAGCATAGATTGAAGGGCATCTCACAGGTTAATTCCCTCGGCGTCATCCAGTATGACCACAACACAAACGATAACTCATCTGTCCAGAAGCCCCCTGCGTCTTTCAGCTTTATTTTCAGCCCATGCAGAGCGTTCAGTTCATCACTTCCACTTGCCCATTTTCTTGTGGATAGGTGATGAAGGTGTGAACCATCCTGATACATAAGCTCACGTAGTACTTAGTGAATCGCTTGCTAGTGAACTAAGTCTCGTTATTAGTCACTATGACCTTAGGAATTTCAAGCCATCACATGATACTCTAGCAGATGAATTCTATTGCGTTCTGCTCGGTGATTCGCACCAATAGAGTCACCTTAACCCACTTGTTGAAGTAGTAGATGCCGACTATGATGAATTTCCTTTGCCTGGATGCTAGAGGCATGGGGCTGAGTATGTCTAACCCCCACTGTACGAAGGGCGAGGGCACTTGCAAGCTTTTAAATTCCTTATGCGGCTGATGGATCATGCTCCCATGGATTTGGCAATTTTTGCACCTATTAATGAAGCCCATGGCGTCGCATTTATCATGGGCCAGTATAGTCCTTGCCACATGATCTTGAAAGTAATGTTCTTTCCTCTTATGTGCAAGCCGCAGATGTCGAGGTGCACCTCACCTAGTGCATATTTAGCTTATTCTGGTGTGAGGCACTTCACGTTGGGGGCTAAATACTCTCGGTGGTACAAGGGTGTACTAGCCTACTGTCTTCCTCACGCACTTGGCCTCATCAAGGTTCCTTGGCAGGGTGCCATTGGTCAGGTACCTCTAGTATAGGGTCATCTAGTTATCACTGTCGGCCATTTACAGTACCTCGTGCTCGGGCCCATCAATGCTTGGTGTGGCTAGGTCTTCTTACATGTCTCTATGGTACTACTCTGGATTGTAGATTGCTACTGCCCTTACCAGCCGATCAATCTTCCAGTTTTCCTCTTTAGGGATATGAATTACTTTGAATTTGTCAAATGCCAGGGTTAGGCCCTTTGCCCTAGCAAGGTATTTGCTAGTTGAGGGTTTGACGCTTTGGGGTTCCCTTGGACCTGGTTGACAACTAGTTTGGAGTCGCTGTAGATGATCCATGACCTAGTTGAGCACTTGTTTGTGAGCCAAAGCCCAGCTAGGAGTGCCTCATATTCGGTGACATTATTGATGGTTGTGAACCTGAGGGTGATCAATACTTCATCTCTGACCCATTTTGGGTTTGCAAAACCATGCTTGCTTTGCTGCCAGCCTATGTTGATGACCCATCAATGTGTATGTCTATGATGGAATCCTCATCCGGTCGGTGCCTTCAGTGAGGTTGGGGTTGTTTGGAATTGGGTTCACCATCTCGACGATGAAATCCGTAAAGGTCTGATATTTCAAGGCTAGCCGAGGTTAGAACTCCATATCAAATTTGTCCAATTCGATAGCCTATTTAACAAGTAGCCTGGAGGTGTATGACTTTTTCAAGATTCGCTTCAAATATTGGTTGGTCAAGATGACAATCTTGCATGCCTAGACGTACGGGCATAGCTTTCTGGCAGAGTACATGAGGGCGAGCGCGATCCTTTTGGTATGCAAGTAGTGGCTTTCAGTGTCGGCCAGGACTTTACTGACGTAATACACTGGTAGTTTCATGTTGGACTGTTGCTAGATTGGGATTGAGCTTAGCATCGTGCAAAAAACCTCCAGGTTTTAGTACAACTCTTTGCCTTCCTAAGGTGAAGTCAAGAGAGGAGGATGGGAGAGGTACTCCCTGATCTCTCAGAAAGTTTTCTCGCATTCGACTGCCCATTGGAAGCCAGTTGACTTCGTTTCTCTCAAGGCTTTGAAGAACGGTAAGTATTTTTTAGCAGACTTTACTAGGAATTAGGAGAGGGTCACGATCCTTCCGGTGAGCTTCTGGATCTCATTTACTGTCTGGGGAAAATGTATGTTGAGAATAGCTTTTATCTTCTCAGGGTTTTCCTCGATCCCTTGGTGTAAGACAGTAAAACCCAAGAATTCTTCGGATATCAAGCCAAACATGCACTTAGCAGGGTTTAGCTTCATCTAGTGCGCCCTGAGGACTCTAAACGTCTTGTGTAGTCCTAAACATAGTCATTGATTACCTTACTCTTGACAAGCATATTGTCTACATACACCTCCATGTTCTAACTAATTTGTATTTCAAACATCTTGTTGATGAGTCACTAGTAGGTGGATCGACATTATTCAGTCTGAAGGGAATAACCTTATAGCAGTAGATGCCCTGATCAGTTATGAAGAACACGTGTTCCTTATCCTTTGGGCTCATTTGAATCTGCTTGTAACTTGAATAGACGTCTATGAAATTGAGTAGCTCATAGCCTGATGTGGAGTCTACCTACAAGTTGATCTTTAGTAGTAAGAAGCTATCCTTGGGATGTACTTTGTTCACGTTAGTGAAGTTGACGCACATTCACCACTTCCCATTACTTTTTTTCACTAGGACGACGTTGGACAACTAGTACGGATAGTAGACTTCTTTGATGAAGCTTGCATCAAGCAACTTTTTTACCTTCTCACAAATGGAAATTAGCTTTACGACCGAGTGGTTCCTTTGCTTCTATTAAGCGAGCTTGCGATCAGGATCTAAACTCAACTTGTGGACCATTACTCCAATTGGTATCACGGGCATGTTTACAGGCATCCATATGAAGACATCAGAATTGTTTCTGAGGAAGGAAATCAAGTCATTTGGCACAAAACTCATCAGGGAGCTTTCGATCTACACACACTTCTCAAGCTCGTTGGGATCCAAGGTTATTTGGTTCCTGGACTCGTCGGCCTAGGCTTGTTGCATGGTGGCCTCATCCCATAGGTTGAGGTCTTTGATCGGTTGGTCGATGGTCGTTAGAACTATTTAGGCTAGGTAGTAGGTTCGACCAGTCATCTGGTTTCCCAGGACCTCTCTGATGCTTAACGGGTCGGAAACTTCATCTTTAAGGTATTGACATTTCCACCTCAAAAACTGTCAAGCATGGTCGCTCCATAATAGAGTTGTAGACCGAGGGAAGGTCCACCACAAAGAACGTTAACATCCTAGAGGCCATCCTAAGGTAAGCCCCAAGCTGGACAGAGCCTTAAATAAGAATTGGCTCATTATCTAGTCCGTATAGTGGCCTTTTGTTTTGCTTTAATTGAGTCCTTTTCAGACCAAGTTTAAAATAAGCATCAATATAAAGTAAAATTTGAGAGCTTTTATTATCAATAAATATCTGTTTTAGTTTGTAGTCGAGGGTGCCGTCTAAAACAAGTGCTGATACAACCAGGGTGTCAAAGTATGGAGTTATTAGATAAGCTATATTGTCATTGTAAAACTAATGATATCATTCCTAACTCCTGCCCATGCCCTTTTGCTGTTAGAAACTTTCTCCAAACAATCTGGGGTGTCGCACTTGTGCGGATGAGCGAATATCATGCTAATGACCCCAACCGCAATTTGGTTCCTCAGCTGCTCTGCTCTGTCTTCGCTTATCATCCTGGGGGGCTACCCAAATTTTTGGAGGAACCTAGTGAGATGGCTCCTCTAGACCGACTCCTCGATCTCCTTCTACAGTGTATGATAGTCTTCGGTGCTGGGATCTAGAGATCAATGGTAGTGACGGTTTGTTCAGCATTTTTTGCCATTTTAGAAACTTTTCGTCCAAAATCTGTGTCAGAATATTTGTGTGCGTATTAGTTAAAAGAGTCAGGGTGTACGGTTAGAGTTCTCTCTGAACACCTAGCTCCACCCATAGTGTAAGGACCAAATTCTAACTTATATTAATCATGATTATTTAAATTAATATAAATAAAATTGTGATCTAAAGATGTGGACAATTGGGTTAAAAAGTGAAAGAATTGAAAACCATATGAAATCAGGTTTGTAGCTCGGGCTGGCACTGTAACGTGTCAGACCCGCACTGTGTCATGCCTAGGGCACAAAATCCAAAACCAAGCACGCCTGCTGCACGCCCAAGCACCCCAACAGGCGCAGATTCCAGTAGTTTCGTGCCCGCCCCGTGCTTGACTGTAGGTCTGCTATAAAAGTTGGCTGATGATTTGTTTCCACCACATTTCAAGTGGTGGAAGAGATAGAAAAGGAAGAAAATAGAGAGAGAAGGGCCGAGAGAGAAGGGAAAGAGAGAGAAAAGAGGAGAAAGACTCAGGAAGTTAAATTTGAAACGTTTGAAGTAAGAAATTTGGTATATTAGACAAAGGCAAGTGTATTTTTAACTCATTTTTTTCTTTATTGTGATTTATTCCCATTCTTTGAGTATTATTATTTTAATACTCGTCAAAACTAAGATTTTGAAGTAAATATATGAAAAATTTTTATATTTATTGATCTACCATTATTTTACAATAAACTTTATTGAGAATTTTTATTTAATTATTTGTATCGTAAATATTTATCTCATCTTAGAATTTTTTCATATTTAGAGGTACAAAATTAATTTTCACATGTTTATACTTCATAGTTATGAATTTTAAAGTATTATATGGTATTTGTATATGATAAAAATACATTGCATATTCAATTGTGTGATACATACTTATTAAATTTACAGAAAAATTTATAAATTTCTAGTCTATGTTATATTGTCCAAATTTCATGTTAATAAAGTTAACATGAGAAAATTATGTTTAACATTATGAAAAGAAAGAAGGGACCCTACAACTCTATTAAAAAAATATGAGCCGTTCTTCAAAAAGTGTGAGAACTAAGAACTAAAAAGTAAAGCATGGAGTTTTTCATAAATTAAGAAAGTAAGAAACTAAATCGAGAAATTATTCAGAGAGTAATATTCCTTAGCATGACTTAGGATATTGTAGTGATAAATCGAGGACTCCCTCGTTTTAACCACGGAAAATATAAAAGTAGATTATGATCCCATCTATCGGGTTATAGGTAGTATCACTTACGTTTGGGTGTTAAATAGGATATCATGGCCTTATAATGTAGGGGAATATATACAATTCTTTTCTTGATTGTCCACTCTGTTAGCTAGTAAGGCTTACTAGCCATGATTTTCAAAGATAACTATGTTTTCGATATGTTTGATGATTAATACAGTAAAAGAATAAGATAAAAAATATTTTCTGCACATATTTTATGGTTATGTATGCATTATGACTCATATTCCATCCGATGATATGTTTTGAGTATAATATGCATGTTTATTGTTATATATTATATTTTATTGAGTATTTAGTTCACTTCCTTATTATTTTTACTAACCTTTAGATAAGTTACACGAGGTGATGCCAGACAAAGAGGAATGAAGATTAGGAGTTTCGATTCTTATGCTTAGGAAGAGGGATTTTATTGTTCTGATTTTGATGTATAGAATATATGTAAAGCTTTGGAAGTATAAAATGATATATTAAATTTTGATGATATTAGCATAGGTTTACTTTTGCAGATTATTATAGATATTATGTATACTTTCGTAGGATATTGTAGAGTTATTTTGTTGGATAACCTTTAGCAAGGATCTTTTCTTACTAAGATTCGACGCCATACTCCTTTAGTATGGTGTTGGAGCCACTGATAACATGATGATTGTATGGATCCTATGTCTATATATATATATATATATATGTATATCTCATTAATTAATTATAATAATAAATAATGACTAAAATAAGGACGTGGTCCGTCACACGCAGCTGCTTATGTGGTCATCGGGGACAGTAGTTGTCCCTGTTCCTCTTTTTCTCGTTTTCCAAAATCTCTAGTGGCCGGTCTGTGTGCTATGATCGCTTAGCATCGTTGGCCTCCTTGGCTACTATGTATGCTTAGCCGATCATCCCGGCCTACCGAAAAATTTGGGGGTTTTGGTAGGCCAAGTATTTGAAGAAGTCACCCCCGTCCAGAGTGGCAATGAAAGCGTTGAGCTTCACTTGGTCGGTGAGCCCGAATATCCTGTGCGGCTTAACAATGAACCGCAATAGGAAGTGCTTCAAGCTGTCGTCTTTTCTTTGTCGAAGGCAGATTAGGTGCTATGGTTGCTTCACCTCTCTTTGGCTGAAGACGAACTGAGATAGGAAGTAGTCAGCAAGCTCCTCGAACAACCGGATAGAGTTCAATTTGAGATTGTAGAACTAGATGTGTGCGTCCTTTTTGACAATCAAAGTGAAGCATTAACATATGGTAGCTTCACCTAGACCCTAGAAACTCAGTAAGGTGTGGAAGTGATATAGATGAACCATCGGGTTGGCACTTCCATTGTACCACTCGAGGGCCAGCATCTTGCATTTGAGGAGGAGTAGCTATGCGCAGATCTCTACCATAAAAGGTGACCTCCTGGGGTCCACAGTCTTTCCGCCAACATCGCCCCTGAAGATGTGCTGTCATATCTTCTCCATCTTTTTCTCCATTTAGGAGGTAGATGTGACGCTCTTAGTATTGTGGAAGGTCCTCAACTTTGAGTGATTTGGAAAAGGTTGCACGCCCGCGCAACTCCCATCCCGTGGTGGTTGAGTGCTGCAGGAGGCTTCTCTGTGGGTTGAGGGCTTTCATCAAGGCTTTCCTCTCACATCTTGGGGGTAGGACAGCCCTCCAGTTGTGCCCGAACCCTAATGCTTGAGGCCTCTTGGGCCCCAGCATTGTTGGATTGTTCAGTCTTTTTGATCGGTTGCTTCAGTCTTTAGCTCTTCCTCTTTGAAGTCGATACTTGTGCGGTGAGAACAGAAGCCCCCAGCTATTGCTCGTCTAGACGATTGTTAATCCTTTGGAGCATCTTGAACATGCCGGCAACTAGTATGCGAACGCCAGGCTTGGGATGCTCACCCACATGACTAAATGTGGAGGGGTCATCGTCATGGGTGGTAGTGTCCCTGACCGGCACTCTAGTCTGCCCTCCAGTGTTGATTATTTGTGCTTTTCTTTTGCGATTGCGGTGAGTGGTGGTTAAAATTTTATGTCGTTTTCATAGAAGGCGCTAATGATTCATCCCAAGTCTGGATTGTTACATGGATTAGAGAGCCACTCGATCTTTCGCTACAGGTCAAATTAAAGCCAGTATAATTTCTGTCTCTATTAACCTAAATCCTACGCACCACAAATAACGAATAAGAGGTTAGATGATTGGTGGAACCCACTACCCAATTTATCCTCTGATACTCAAGTTAAAAATCATTTTAAGAAAATATAAAGATAAGAGGATGTAAGAAAATACGAAAATACACGTATATTAGGGATGCGAGAGGAGGACTGAGCTCCTGTAATGCGCTCTACGGGGAGCGGCTTCGAGGTGTTCCGAGGGCATAGCTTCGAAGTGTTGCACTCGGTAAGTTGCTTACTAGAATGTGCTCGACGGGGAGCGGCTTAGAAAAGAAGAGAAAAAGTTATGTTATGGAAAGAGAATTTGGTTCTTTCTCAGTTCTTGTATTTCGCTCGA
>JAOVVI020018191.1:0-10422 GCA_028571085.2 Nepenthes alata
GGATAACATGCACCTGACCCTTTCCATCAGGGTGCGATTCATCCTCTCGGCCACTCCGTTTAACTGTGGCATCTTTGGTGGAGTCTTCTGGTGTTTGATACCGTGAGCTCGACAATAGGCATCAAGCGTCCCAATGTACTCACCACCGTTGTCGCTCCAAACGTCCTTCAACCTCTTCCCGATCTCACACTCAACGAGGACATGAAACTGCCCAAAAGTTCTCGCGACCTCACCCTTGGTCTTCAAAGGGAACACCCACAGTTTCCTTAATCAATCGTCAATGAAGGAGACAAAGTATTGTGCTCCTCCAAAAGACTTTTCTAGGAGAGGTCCACACACATCTGTGTAGACAAGCTTTAGGACCTCGGACCTACTGGAAGATGGGTCTCCTTGAAAGGAGACTCTCCGTTACTTTCCCGCCATGCAGTGAGGGAAAGTCCTCTGCCTATCTCCATCTATCTCTGGGATGAGACCTTTCTTGGCCAGATGACTTATGCATCGCTCACTCATGTGTTCGAGTCTTTTGTGCCACAGGCCTGAGGACTCCACACTTCTTGTGGCATTCACCTCTGCCTTCTCGGCCTTGGCTTTTAGCGTGTAAAGGCCTGAGAACTTTACTCCTCGAGCAACCACCATGGAACCCTTGCTTAGCTTGTAACTATCGTCACAAAAGACGCTGTAGTAGCCTTCATCATCAAGCCTTCCAACTAAAATGATATTCATACGAATATCGGGGACGTGCCGGATGTCCCTCAAAATCAGTCGGGCTCCAGTGTTTGTCAACAAGGAGACGTCGCCTCATCCAATGATCTCGGACGTCTCCATGTTGCCCATCTTTAACACTCCTGGGGCATATGGAGTGTAAGTGGAGAACAACTCTCTCCTGGAAGTGACGTGGATGGATGCGCCAGAATCCACCACCCAATCAGAGGCTTGCTCGGCCATGCTTACGGAGTCTTCAGACTCGCAAGCCAAAAGGAGGTCACCTCCCGTAACAACAGAGACCGAGGACTCTTCCTCGCCACGTCTCTTCACGCCCCCCTCCGTTCCAGTGTTTTCACACTTCCACTTATAATAAAATTTTTTAATGTGGCCCTTCTTACCATAATGGTGGCACTTCATATTCTGGTACTGAGAACGTGACTTACTCTGCCCATTGTCTTCAGACTTTGGGCCACGTCCTCAGTTCCTTTCCCTGGATTGGGTGACAAGGACCTCGGAGTGCTGAGAGGTAGACGGGTCCTGAGACTACCATCTCACTTCCTCGATCAGCACAGCTTCCTTGGCAATCTCCAAAGTTACCACACTGTCTGGAGATATTTTGGCAATGGTGATCCTCATGATCTCCCATGAGTCCAGAAGGGTTGCTAGGAGCCAGAGTTCGAGCACCTCATCCTCAAACTTTATCCCCATGCCATTCAGCCGGTCCACACAGCCTTGAAATTCATTCAGGTGGTCGGCGACAGATGAGCCATCCTTGTACCATATCCGTATAGCCTTATCAAGTGGAAGATTTTATTATTTCTAATTTTGGAGGCATAGAGCTTTTGAAGCTTCTCCCAAAGCTTCTTGGCATTCATCTCTCAGTGAACGTGATTGTACAGTTGCCATTTACGAACTGACGTATGAAACTACACACTTGCTTGTGCTCCAACGTCCACTGATCGTTCGTTTTTACCGTTGGATTTTCTATGGAAAAAACGGGATTATGTATGGACTTCACAAAAAGCAAGTCTCATATCTTGCTTTACCAAGTGTCAATGTTGGTTCCATTTAAGCAAGTCATCTTGTTTCTAACCTCCATAGTAGCTTGCAACAAGGTCACCGTACAAAGAACCAAAGTCACTGATACCAGTTGTTCGTACAAACGGAAGACACGGTGATCGGACGGATAGGGCACTCGGACTCAAACAGAGCAGTGCTCTCGAACGGACAGCCAAAAGTAGAGATAAAAAAAGTAAGAAAAATATACACAAGATTTAACGTGGAAAGACCCCTTTTAACTAAGGAAAAAACCACCAAAGAATACACTATAAAAATAATTATTTACAAGAATGTTAACTACACAAAGCTCAAACAAAAGAAAATAATCAGTAAGTGTATATCACACAATCTCTCTCTAAAAGTGTCTCTGACAATCTTTACAATAAGGCTTGCCCACAGCTCTCTCTAAGCTCCTTAAAAAATGCTCTCACCGTCACACACGCCAATGCACGACACACCTAGTTTAGCTTATCGGTTCTAAGAAGCAAGCAAGGGCACAAGCCTTATATATACAAAGGGCCTAGTGGTTGGCCAGCTGCCCTACAAGTACTAGGGTGGCAGGACCACGCCCCTTAGGCCTGCCATAGCAGGTGCACGCCTGGCGTGCCAGAATGGCAAGCTTGACACTCTAGAAAGTTACAGCTGCCTGAACATCCAATCAGAGTGGGTCAGCTGTCCACCTGTAAAATGTGGCTATAGCAGGCCTACGTGAGAAAGAGAGCCAACGCCTATATTTTAAGAGTCCTCGTCTATGTCCTCACTGACCTCTCGGATATGACGCCTTCAAGGAGTCCTCGTCCGCTTTGACAGGCTTCTCGGACTACTCAAATAAGTCTGCGGACCATGAAAGGGAGTGACCCCAACAGTCTGTTTATGCAATGTTATAAGAGGCAAATAGCAACGACAATTAAGTAAATTTGTGGGAGGTTCTTATACCAAATCACAGCGATGAATTGTTGGATTATCAGACAAGGAACCCACTTGTAATGAAGGATTAACAGACTAATGTCATCAGGGGGAATCATGGGGAATACTAATAAGGATGTCATCATTCAATTGATAGATAATTAGGACTAGAGTCGCCAAATACCTCAAGGGTTGGTTCAGTGAAGATCTCATAAGAATCTATGGAAATAGGGGGAGGTTAGATTAGACTAGTGAGCATCTTATATTATCAATAAATATGAAGTCAATTAGAGACTCGATCATAATATCGTCATCTCTTATATTTAATACCATATCCAAGAAAATGACACAAATGAGCATGAAGTTTGGGCTTGGTTTGTTCTTGAGGTTGAAGAAGGACAAAACAAATATACCCAATAACTCAAAAAGATTGTAGTTGGGCTTTTTTTTTCAAGAAGGCATTCAAAAGGGGCTCAGCTTTAAATTGTAGAAGATGGAAAATAATTAATAGCATAAATATCAATAAGGAAAGGTTCTTCCCAGAATTCTTCAAAAAGAGTTGTAAATTAAGAAGAATATGATGGTGTTAACCAGTATGACAAAATTTTCTTTCTATATAGTCGTTTCGCTGAGAGTTGCTGAGGTAACATTTGTATGAAATTGTATGATGATGTTTAATGGTATTAATGAATGATGACTTTTAATATTCCTTAAAATTGTCAAATTAAATGAAGACCATGCTTGAAAAATCCCAATAAACTTGAGGCAATTCAAAATGACTATATATAAGATAAATCTTTATATTGTAAGAGAAATCATCCACTAGAAGTAAAAAGCATTTAGATCCCTTTAGTGCAAGTAGGTGCAAGGCCTTTATGTTAGAATAAACAATTCAAGGGACAAATTGAAATAGAATCATGGTTATTAAAGGCAATGCCTTGTGTATACCAAGATGACATGACATGTGATCAAAGATTTTATTACAGATAGAACATAAACAACCAGTAGATGCTAAAATTTAAATTTTAGTGGAGGCAAAACCAAGACGAGAATGCCATAGTTGGGTGTTTGGAACGCTCAGAATGAAAAGTGACAAAGGTAGCAAACGATGAAAGAACATGTCGGACGAACAATGTGAGTGCTAACAGTTTTCGTCCAATACCTTTGCAGGATGAGGACAATGGCTTAGAAGTGGTCGAGGGCAATAATGAGTCAGTTATGGCACCAGACGAGGACTAGGATGAAGTCATTCCTCTACCAACCAAGGAGGTTCTCATCGACGATACTTGAGGAATAGACGGCCGTTCATTCGTCTACCATCTATTGAGTATGTCCTACTCACTAATACTAGAGATCCTGAAACTTTGGAAAAGGCTGTGAATGATGTAAATAAGGAGAGATGGTTGGAAGCTATGGGAGATGAAATAAGCTCTCTCCATACAAATCATAATTTTAATTTATTCGAACTGTCAAAGGGAAGAGAGCTCTAAAGAATAAGTGGATTTTTCGTTTAAAAATTGATAAAAATACAGCACATCCAAGGTACAAGACGCGGCTAGTGGTAAAAAGCTTTAATCAATAGAAAGGGATTAATTTTTATAAAATCTTTACCGCGGTAGTGAAGATGTCTTTCATAAAGATTGTGCTTGGCTTGACTACTGCTTTGAATTTGGAGGTGGAGCAGTTGGATGTCCAAATGGCGTTCCCCCATAATGATCTTGAGGAAACAATTTATATGGAGTAGCCTGAAAGATTTATTGTCAAGGGGAAGGAAGGGCTAATATATCGTCTAAGGAAGAGCATGTATGGACTAAAACATGTTCCAAGACAATGGTACAACAAGTTCGAATCTATCATATGATTAGTTAAGGGTAATGAATGACTACTTGTGACCACTGTATATTTACACAGAATTTTATCATCCTTCTTCTTTATGTGGGTGACATTATGATCATTAGATGCAATGGTATTCGGATAAAGGAGTTGAAGAAATAATTTAGACAATCATTTGCCATGAAGGACCTGGGGTCGGCAAAATAGATTCTTGGTGTTAGAATTATTCGTGATCGAGAGGCAAGGAGATTGGAGGTGTCCCAAGAAAGTTACATTGAAAGGGTGCTCCAATATTTCAATATGGATAAGTCCAAACCTGTAAGTATACCGCTAGTGAACCACCACAGACTGAGAAGTCACTAGTTTTCGTCCTCGAATGCTGAGAAAGCATATGTGAAAGGCGTGCCTTACTCATTAGTTGTAGGAAGCCTGATAAACGCCTTGGTATGTACGAGGCCGGACATAGCACACGTAATTTGCACCGTTAGCCTTTTTTTGTCAAACCTAAGAAGGGAGCATTGGTCAGCAGTCAAATGGATAATGAGATATATTTGAAAAACTTTCAAGAGGTGCCTGTGTCTTAAAAATGACAAGGATCAGTTAGTGGGATACTCAAATACTGATATGGCTGGGGACATTGACCCTTTAAGTTCGTCTCAGGATACTTAGTGAAATTCGCTAGAGGTGCAGTTTCCTGGCAGTCAAAGCTGTAGAAGTGTGTCGATCCTTCTACTACCGAGGTCGAGTACATTGTAATTATAGAAGCTTACAAAGAGATGTTGTGGATGAAGAAGTTCATCCAAGAATTGGGCCTCATATAAGAAAAGTATGAGATACTCTGTGATAATCAGAGTGTCATATATCTTTATAAGAACTCCTCATTTCATTCTAGGTTAAAGTATGTTAATATTCGATACTATTAGGTGAGAGATATTATTGAAGCAGATTTGTTATCACAAGAGAAGTTTGGGAATGAAGAAAAATGGAGCGGACATATTGACCAAAATTTTACCAAAAGGAAAAAAATATAGCTTTCTACAGTTTGGCTAGGTTGATGGATTCCAATTCTTCACGGTTGTGAGAAAATGTTTGTTGGGGGTCACTCCTGTATGGAAGTCCTGATGGACGGAGGATTTGGATAGAGTATGAGGACCTTGTGTACGACTTAGGTCCGCGGACTTGTGCGTTGAGTATTCGCGGACTATATATAGCTTAAGCACAATGAATTCTAGTCAACATTATTGACCAAAAATTTTAGGCGGACAGAAATAACCGATCAACTTATTGACCGGCAAATTATATGTTTCGGTCAACATGATGTGACTGGCTGAAGATATGAGGACTCGGTGCGTTTTACCTAAGGATTGTAGAAGGACGTTCGATCGATCAACATGAACAATGAACAAAAAGGGGCGCACGCTTAGAGATGCGTGGCGATATGCTGTGAAAGCGTGTGGAGTGTGTGAATGCAGGAGTGGGAGTTTGACGAGTATTTAGTGGAGCCTTAACTCCCTGTATGCACCGCAGAGAGTGGCTCAATCTCGTAGCCTGAGTAAGGCTTGTAGAAATGGGATTTGGGCACTGATTGGTGGGAGTTTTTGGGCCCCGAGGTGAGCGTTTCGCTGCACAATATTAAGCTGAATGCCCATAACCCGATTCCCCTGGAACTCGATCGATCCATCCATCCTCTTTTCCTGTGAAAGGATAGGAAATTTATTAGCTCCTCAACCTGGAGTTTTGGGCACAAGAATCCTTCATGTAGGAATTCGTTGATTGTTGCCCAGTGGTGGTCATCGGCGTGTTAGTTGCCGCCTTGTGATGGAGGGGAGACTGCTGTGCGTCGCAAACCATGCTTGGTCTACTTCTCACGCTTGGATTTGCTGGAGAATTGTGGGCAGCGGCGTTGACCGTAGTTGGCAGCAGTGTCAACTGTAGTTGGCAACGCTGACCTTCTCCTCATTGGCTCGTCTCCTCTGTGCTATTCCTGTCACCTTACAACCGCATTAAAGGGCTGCAGGTGGCGACGATTTGCCGCGAATACTGGGCTACTACATAAGCCATTTTGAATATTTGGCAGAGTTAGCCGTTTGGGCTGCTGCTTTATGGATTGGGTCTGGCGCTTCTTTAGACCTTGTTGGTACTAGACCCAACAATATTAAACTTACGATAAGGAAGTACTCCTAAATAATATTATAGAATATACTATGCCTAAGATAAGGATGTAATCCTAAATAATATTATAGAGAATACTTGCACAAATTTTCATTTTTAATCACTGTAAATGCCATTTTTGTTGTGACTACCTATTGATGAGATAACATACTGAAGGTTCTACCATGACGTGGTAGCTGAGTTTAACTTGTCTAATCTACAAGTTGTATAACTCTTGTTGAGATTATCTAAGAACAAAGATACATGTATAATTGATACAATAGAAATAAACTATTGAATTTTCTATCAATTGTTGGCCATTAAATACCATAAAAGTATAACGAATTAATTATATAACCAATTATACAAGTTATATAATAGTATTTAACGTAAAAATATTTTTCAACCAAGAAAAAAATTACGATATAATTCTAGATAAGTTTATTATAAAATAGTGATTGGTTACAAATATAACTCACTACGAGATCTATTCAATACAAGTCGAATGGATAATGATTGAATTTAACTCTTAACGCACCTTATAATTCACAAGAAAAGAAAATATTAAGGAAAAGATGAACTAAAATGAAAATACATCCTAAAGATCTATTAGAGTAATGTGTTTGAGTTTAGCAAATAATAAAACTTGAATCGGAAGGTTGAAACCCTTCCTCTTTCTTTTATCTTCTCTTTTTTCATGCGGTATTCTTGTGTTGAAAATGATATCAAATCTATATCCTAAAATTGTGCAGGGCCTTTTGTAATAAAACTGGTTCACATGTATCAATAAGACACGCATTAGTTGCATACAAATAAAATGTTCTATATATATATATGTATGATACCTATTCTATTATCACGTGCTTGTGCGCCTTCTGGTTGCGCATAGATGACACCTATTTTATCCTTTGGTCCGACTTTCGGTTGAACGGATTTGCCTAATAGATCCGCTCAAGTGTGCCTCACACGAATATTGCGCATTGGCCAAATAACTTGTTTATTGGGTATGTGATTAATAAGAAAATTATCCAAAATTCAACAATTCTACCATCATAGCTTTAAAACATGTGGTAGTGCTTGATTTTGTTCTTGTTTGATATGTGGAGCCTCCACATAATTTTCTTTCTACATTTAGCAAATTAAATTCTTTTGCATACAAAATAACACAGTAGCTAGTGTCATCAATTATTTCTCTGGTTAGCTTCATCTTCCCTCTCCTGCCCATCGACCATCCATAGCAGATAGCAATCTTGGACTGTAAATCACGGTTATCTAATCGGAACTGTTTTTTTTTTCCTGCTGCATTAACGGAAAGTGCGTAGCTGGCATTGTCTAAGTTTTGCTTGTTGATTACTCTTATATCTAGATCAAAAGTCAACCAAAACTGAATGATCCCTATCAAGGAATTTGTCTACTGAACTTCTTCTCACCACCTCTGTCATCTTAGAGAGAGAGAGAAGAAGAAGATAATAATTAATCACGCGTAGTTGACCCACCATTTTCTCTGTATACCGGCTAGTTTCTAAAAGCATCCAATTGCAGGACAAAAGCAGAGACGAAAACAATTGTATCACCCTTCAATTTTCCCTCCAAATGTTCTAATAAAATTCTATAAATATCTAAATCTTTTAATGTAGGAGATCAAGTAAAGACATTACTAACATGAAATGTGATAGCCTGATTTGTTTCCCTTCGTTGTTTTTCATCTTTGGAATCCAAAAGAATACTGATTTATTTAGGGGCAATACATATGTATACCCCACAAAAAAGGGGGGAAAATAATGAGAGAGTAATGTTCTGCTAAATTTTTGAACAGGAGGATGGGTGGGTTGTCTGTAGAGTTTTCAGGAAGAACTTATTCAAGGTTGGAAGTGAAGGAGGATCAGGAACGACAATAGCCCATAATACAGCCTCGAATCTGCTGCCTGGCTGCAACATTGATGGATCAGGTAGCTCCCACCAATCGCCCTTGTTGATGCAGAGAGATAGTTGCTGTCATCCATACCTAGATCGACATCGTCATGCCAGTGAACATAGCCAGCACACATCAATGTTTGATCTGTATATGAAACAACCTGCAGACATTGGGCTCCATACCTATTCTAATTCTCAAATGCCCGACTCTCATCCTCAGCATGATCACTACTCTCATCATCATCATCAAAAACAAAACCTTATCCCAAATAACAGTGAAAGATTCAATAATACCAAGGTCGTGGGCATCTATGATGATTTCTCTGCCCAACAACTGACTACAGATCAATCACCACTCATGCTCAAGCAATTGATCTCAAGAAATTGTGTGAGTGCGGAAGCTGCAAGGGGGGGCAAAGACCTTGGGTATGGGCAAACAACAAATGGCTTACAAGTAACATCCCCTCCTCAACAAATAGTAGTGGCCACAGCAGCAGCAGCAGCAGCAGCAGGCAATGAGTGGGCCATGCCCATGCTTGACACAACCTCTTCTGTTCATCGAATGGATCCGCAGCGGCAGCAGCAGCAGCTTGCTCTGCGTGAGGAAATGAATTTCTGGGGCTACTCCAAGTAGCTATTTCGTTTGCATTGATATATTAGTCAGATTGGACCATATCATAGCTGCCTTAATTTAAGCAAAATATATTGCTCTTTCTCTGCAATTTGTATACATATATAGATAGATTACAAACACTCATGTTTATTGCCTCCAGGCAGGGAAAATTTCATTCGTGATCACATTGTTTATAATTGAAAATCTAGGTTCCATCCATCTCACTTACATTACCTTTGAGTCGTTGAAACTGTACTAGAACCAACCCAAAGTTGAGACCCAAACTATTTATTTGAATAGCAAGAAAATATTCAACAATACACAATAAGCAAATAATAACAATTACAAATAATGAAGAACACAATTTTTATACAAAAAACCCTCTTTAGAATTAGAGAAAAAACTACGGAATGATACATCCGAGAATATCTCCATAATAAAATAGTTCGGTTACACAAACTCTAATAAAATATAAGGATTTAACATTTTATATCAAATAAATCGAGTAACAAAGAGTACAAGATAGAAAAGTAGAAATATGACCAATGAAACATTCATCAAAACTCCAAAACTAGCGTACCCAAAGTCGGCAGAGATTAGAATATGATTCAAAAGTCAACCGGATACTCAAATCTTCCTATTTTTTTCTTTTCTTCATCTTTCTCTTCTTTTTCTCTCAAAGACGTCACCCTAGGTCTCAAAGAATGCAAGTAATTTGCCCTAACATAGGCATTGGAATCGGCGTTTCAAGCACCCATTGGGTATGTCTCGAGTGTGCCCCTCCTGAATAGGCATTGGTTGCGCACGCTTCGCACCCGTGAACACTGTAATCCTCCATATCAGTACAGTATTTGTGTGTCCTCGCCTGAACCATCGAATAACATATTAAATGGGTATAAGCCCACATGAGAGTAACTCTTAGCCGAATGAACTTTCCCTAATGACCAAGTGAGGGCAATCATCATCATCCCAACAATGTTTCGGCAAGTTCAAGCTTTTCTCTCTACAACACTTTGGTCATCATATCTGATTCGTTCTCCTTAATCCTAACCTTGTCAAGCATCAACAACTCCGAGTCAACAATATTTTACACCCAAAGATATCTCATATCAATGTGTTTCAATCTGGAATGAAATGATAAATTTCTACAACGGTGAATTACACTTTGATTGTCACAAAGTAACATATATCACTCCTACTTAAAGCCGAGCTCCTAGATGAACTTTTTAATCCATAGTATC